>JAFVLL020030437.1:0-52383 GCA_021397915.2 Tor tambroides | reverse complement strand
GTGTATGCGTGTGGTATTGCTCGATGCCTACGCCCTCCCCGATCCAATCAGGACACACGTTCAGTCCTGACCTTGAGCTAGACAGACAAACACTTGCAGCCCTGACGGAGAAACCAAAATGACTTACGGCCTGTGTGAGTATGTGTGTGTATGTGTGTGCACGCTGTAAATTAGCAAGACATGTTTCTGTTATGAGGAGGTCTGTGTGTGTGAGAGAGAAAGACAGAAAGAAAGAAAGAAAGAAAGAAAGACAGCTAGCAAGGCCACACTTTCGATTCCCAATATAATAAATAAATCCTTACTACATATAATAAAAAGGTAAAAGTAGGCAATGATTCTGTTACGTATAGTAAGATCAGATGAGGATACACAGAAGATGAATACTAATCTATATATTTTCATAATTTATAAGTGAAAGCAAGATAACAAATCTAGAACAACATGAGACTGAGCAAATCATGACATAACTTTCACTTTAGGCTGAACTATCGCTTTAAGGTCTCTTAGATATAGATACCATCTTCTCACCCATTCAGACTAGCCAGCACAGTTGATAATTACACACTGTCAGAGAGCTGCCACAAACCACAGCATCACTTTCACTGAGAAAACCTCCTGAACTATAACACCTGCTATTACACATGCCAGTTCACTGAACAGGGCTGTTTGGGGCTCCTCGGATCAGCTGTCTGTCTAGTGCTGAATAATGTGAGCTATAAACACAGGCAAAGCAAAGGCAGAACAGAGAGTGCAGTACATCTCCATAAGAGAAATGTATAATTCACTTCTGTTTGCATCTGTCACATTTGTTTTTAGGGTTTCCTCCTGAATTCACAAATTTCAGGCATTTCAAATCAAAGTGTGAGATGTATTTAAAAAAAAAAATATATATATATATATATATAATAATAATAATAATAATAATAATAATAATAATATATATATATATATATATATATATATAAATAAGAAAAAAATAATTGTAGAAATATGCATAATTACTATGTGTCTAGTTTTTTCTGAATTACATTTTTTTTTTTAAATCAAAGACTTTATTGTTTTATTGTACAGACACAATCTGTTCAAAAGATTGAGGGCAAAACAGATTGTCATGTTTTTCAAAGGCTAGAAATACAGTAAAAACAGTAATATTGTGAAATATTATTACAAATTAAAATAAATGTTGTCTATTTGAATATATTTTAAAATGTAATTTAATGCTGTGATTTCAAAGCTGGATTTTCAGCAGCCATCAATCCAGTCTTAAGTGTCACATGATCCTTCAGAAATCATACTAATATGCTTATTTGCTGCTCAAGAAACATTTTCTATCTATGCTGAAAACAGCTGAGCTGCTTAATATTTTTTGTGGAAATTCAGGATTCTTTTATTAATAGAACATTCAAAAACAGCATTTACTTGAAATATAATTTTTGTAGTAACAATGTAAAAGTCTGTCACTTTTGATCAAATTTAATGTGTCCTTGCTGAATTGAAAATAAATCTTACAGACCCAAAACTTCTGAACAACAATATAGCCACACAAATTACTTATAATTAAATTAAATTACTAAATTTAAGTGCATTTCAAATTTACTAAAACTAATAAATTAAGATACTTAATATAATTAGGTAAATAAGTAATTATTTAAATAAATACAAAAACAGGTGAGTGCAAAAAAAATCAAAAACTAAACTGAAACTGATAGTCCACGATAAATAAAAACAAAACAGAAATAAAGAGAAAATGATGTTAGCATTCAAATGTGGAATCAGTGCTTAATGGTCTGATTTAATTCATATTTCAAGACGAACCTCTGACTATCAGCATATTCGTTAGACAGGAAATGGATGTGTGATGTACAACCACCAACCACAATTCACTTGTTGTATATACTGTAATAATAAACCAGGAAAAAAGGCTCTGGATTAGTAAAAAAAGATTAGTAAAAGTACTAATAAAAAAAAAGAAAAGAATGAATTATAAACTTAAAAGTCATTTTACAAAAATACTAATAAATAAAAAAGACCTAAAACTTAACTGATGTTGAAAACCAAAATACAAAATAAAAAGTGCAAATTTAGTGGAAAACTGACTCTAACACAAATTAATTAGACAAAGATAAATATTTCCCTTAAATAGAAAATATTGTTGAAAGAGGGTGTCATCCATCCCTTCATCTAATTACCAAGTACAGTCAGAATAAGTGATTAGGGATGGAGCTCCCCTGTCAGTTGTTTTTCAGGTTCAGCAGCTAATTAACAGCATAACGGAATGGAAGCCAGTGAAAGCTCTTTTCTGAGGAGGAAAGAAAGCCAGAAACACTCACCTTTCCTATGGTTTTAGTAAAACAAGGGAGGTGTTTACTGCAGAGTTTCTGTACGTCCAGCAAATGCCGCTCAGGGAAGTCCTCATCGGCTGCGAGATAAAAAATTCACAAGAAATCAGTCAATAAATCCGAAAATTGGAAGACTACTGTTTTAGTTCAAATTTAAATCATTTTATGGCAACATTAACGCATTAAGTATCTCTCATAACCTTTGGATACTGCAACTGTCGTACAACATTTATTTTATTACAAACCACACGGGAACGTCTACGACTCATTGCACTTTTCCTGTGCCGACTGAGGCAGATATATTTAGAAGACTTCCCATTTCCATCTATATGTTAATGCAACCAAGAGCAACAGAATCGCAGTTTGAAATATTACGTGCCAAGCGGGGCATGAAATTGAGCCAGACAAACAAACAAAGGATTTTACCTCTCATGTGTCTGCTGCGTCTAATAATAAAAAATGTGCTTGACAAGGTGAGAGAAATCAGGTTCTCGTAAAAGAGACAGTATATCCACAGCCAGAACCATTTGGCGACACAAACAAAGCCATGTGAGATCACTGTGACAAATTGAAAATTTATATTCGCAATGAAAAGGAACAGCAAACAAATTTGCAAAATGCTATAATCTCAGGGACCTAATCTTTCTTGCAAAAAAGAGAGAGAGAGAGAGAGAGAGAGAGAGAGAGAGGGAATTACCTCAGGTGAATCTCATGAAAACTATACAAACGTCGTATTTTACCCCCCCAAAAAAATAATAAAATTTAATGACAAAATACATTGTATAATTACACATCATGAGTTTTTAAACCATAAAGGATTTATACATCGTGGCAGTATTTGTTGTACTGCCTTTAATTTTACTTTTTTCATTTTGATTTTATAAAATTACACGACCATTCAAAAGTTTAGGATCAGTTCAATTTTTTTTAAGCAATTATAGTTTTGAAAGCATGTTAAATTGATCAAAAGTGGCAGAGACATTTACAATGTTAGAAGATTTCAATTTCAAATAAATGCTGTTCTTTCGAATTTTCTATTCATCAAAGGATCCTGATAATAACAAATGTTTATTATATCAGCATATTAGAATTATTTCTGAAGGGTCGTGTGACACTGAAAACTGAGTATGTACTTTTTTGTAATTGTAATATTTGGCCTGGGTGAGCAGAAGAGAATACAAAATATTTTTTAAAAACTTCCTGACCCAAAACTTTTGAAAAGTAGTGTATATTGCAGTAATATATCCTATTATAGTACTGTATTTCAATAATGAGAGTCATAATTGAGAACAATAAGAATTTTAAAAAGTTAAATGTCTTTTGATTCCGATAAGAAGTTTAGTTGAAAAAAGTGCAACATTTTTAAAATCCTAAAAAGGTTCTAAAAAGGCATTATTTTCTTCATACAAAACATTTGATCATCTTCCTTTTGATGTAGCGCTGAAATATGATCCTGACATGTTAATAACAGATTTCCAAGATTCGCCCAAGATACAGCCAAGCAAGCACAAAATGTGCTGTAACGGAGCTTAAACTACCCAGTGCAGGAACTGAATAATCAGGGTTGTAGACTGCGATCTGCTACGTTACCATGTCCAGAGCAGGACTGCCAGGAGAATTCAGCCTGAGCTATGTGAGCAGGAGCTGAGTCAGGACTTCTGGCCAAGAGAAGAGCCTGTGGAGCTGGCATGTCTCTGCCACATAAAGCACAAACACAAACTGCCACAGATCTGCTAACTCTGCTCATGGGCCAACTCCTCTCCATGTACAGACTCTGATCTAAGTATGCAGCAATGTGAGGAACTGAACCTGACAAACAACACAGACACCGGGAGAAACACAACTGTGAAATAGGGAAATAAATGTCTTCTCTTTCCCATAACCGAAAAGGAGAAGGAAGGTAATGCGTGTTGATAAAGATTAAAATTGTAGAGATTTAACAAACAGATCCTTCCATTGATGATAATAAGAACATGACTGCAGTTGAATGCTGGGAGCCGTTTGAGGAGCACTTGTCACATGAATTTAAGTGACCCCAACAGCAGAGCACTGAGAGACAACGAAGCCTCAAAGTCAAGGGTGGGCAGGAATGTCCTGAATAGATGGTTACATAAAAACCCTCAGCATGATGCTTTTTTCCAGGCCGCAGCACTAAAGGACAAGACTGCAGAGTTTAGCAGGAGTCGTTCTATTTCAGCTCTTCCTAAAGTACAAATTTTCGTAGCGCTTTCATGAGGAACAGGTAACAAAGGGCTGATTCATCTAGGTTCATGTTAGGAAATCATCATGCATTCAATGCATTTATTCATTTGTATGAGGATTTTAAACAGCGTGTATTTAACCTTGGTGCTTTAACCACCAGTGCTTAACTAGCTGAGCAATGGGAACTAGTTCAGCTCCTTTTCTGTTATTACAGAGCGTTTTGGAAATTACACTGGTTAATCATCAAGTGATATTCTGGTGGTGATTGTCTAAAAATTTATTAGATTCTCATATACAATGCATTAATGGGGGCGTAATGAATTCTTTGGGTTCTGACTCATTTCACATGCCAATCAATGATAAACTATTTAAGCACTTTTCGTCTATTACAGGCAAAGAGGAAATGCACTGTATAAATAATAAAAAATAACAACACTTTTTAAGGGTCATGTGAAAAAAGTCAAGCAAGCAACTGGAGGTCAAAAAGACAGGGTCGTGGCACTAAAGTAGTGACCTGACCCAGATATTAACCCGGCTTCCAGATGTGAAAAGGCCTCTGGATTACAGCATCACATGCTTGATTTTTACAGAGCATTTCTAAAATCAACGCTGCTTTCATCCCGCAACCTCTCTGATGCTCTCCCTCTGTTTACAAGGAATATAAAATATTAAAATACTAAACCAAAAAAAAAAAAACCCACCTAAAATACACCTAAGTGTAAGACATCTCTTTTGTTTCAATTTGATTTGTACTTTACAGATTTTCTTATTTGCAAATAAGAAATAATATAAACAATCATGTATTTGATATAAACAAACCACTAAAAAACATCTCTTTTCATCATTCTCTTCCCATTTTATTTTTTTGCATATGATTGAGTTCACTGAGACTGAGAATTTTTTTGTGATAGGTGAGTAAGGATTTTTAAAAATCGATTTACAGAGGTTGCACAAAGAGCAATTTCTTCAATGAAATACTAGAAAAAAATCTTGGATTTCTCTCTCTCTCTCTCTCTCTCTCTCTATATATTTCAATGGCTTTTGCAATTCCTGGAATTATTATTTTTTAATTACTTGATATTTCTAAGTTGACTGTGTGAACACTTTAAATGTTGATTGCCTGTTTTTTCTTTCTTTCTTCTATCTTTTTTGTTTTGTTTTGTAGAAATGTAGCATTTTAATTATATTTATTTAACTTCGATAACCAATCTGTAGAACATTTTTTTAATTATAGTTTTGTTTCAGCTTTGACAATACTAAATAATCATTAGACTACAACAGTACTAACAATTATCATTACTATTAATAATACTGATGCTATTTATGTATTTTTAAGTATTTGCTATTTATTTATCTTTGTTTGGGCTATGTCTACATTTTATAAAATTATATTATCATAAAGTAATCTAAATGGTATTTAAAGTATAATGTTTCCAAGCTCTTGTATCTCTAAAAAAATGTGTAGCGCCTTCAACATTATTTGGAGACTCAGTTATTGCACAACTGAAATATGAACTCTATGGATGGGGGATCCACAAATTTAAGGTCATGTGAAGTTAACAGTGTTGTGACATATTCGGTCTCGTCCCGTGCAACAAAGTATATCATTTCAAAAGTATATTTGGAATAAAAAATAAATAAATTCGCTTTTAATTTTGCATACATCACTGTCCACAAAATGCACCAGTCACAACGTGATCCCTATCCACACTGATATGAGAGAATTTAACTCTTTAAATGCAACAATGTAGCTATTGTGGCCATTGCATTCTTGTTAACCTTCCAATTTCTGTGGCTGTCGGCGTTCTGTGCAAGTTGCAAACTTCATTTCGCGGTCAAATTTATTAGCGACATCACGTTATCTAACACATTCAAAACTCAGACACATCGCGGGACAAACTATTGCAAGTTTCATCGGCCTAGCTAAGTCGTTTAAAATTACAAGAGATAAAATATGGATATAAAATTATCAAAATGTCGTTGTCTACTGTACCATTTTGATCCGAGGTCTCTAGCATCGAAGGAGTCCGAGAATAACTCCATTTGCGCAGGACTTCCGCTCGCCATGTAATAGTACGTTGGATTTTCACATTTCTTCAGTTTTCCTTCCCCTCACTGTTTTTTTTTCGCCGTGCTAGCAGCATTCAGACAGACAAAAATGCAGAGGCTGCTTTTGCAATAGGAATTGGTGATTGGAGCTCGGGGATCATATGGGCTTTTGTCAGAAGTTTTAAAGGGCCATTGCACTGGATATTTTTTTCCTGTCTGAGCTCTAGTCTACATCTACTGCTAAAAATGTGTAATCAATATGAACTGCCCTTATGGGGACATAAGCTCCCAGGTGCTCATGACCTTGCATGTTTGACAGCATCTCAGTGTGCATGAGGGCATGCTGAATCCTGAAACAGCAGGCGACCAGAGCAATTATATCCCTTTTGTTTGAATATGCATACTTTTTTACTAAACAGTGAGTAGGATGTCTGAATATATGGTATTCGTGGAACAGTAGGCAAACTAAACCCAGATGACATACTGCACCTGCTGAGATTTTGAAGTGAGCAACCAGTAAACACTCCCATGAGGCCACAGGAGTAAAAGAACTGTCAGATGTGAAATGTTTAAAAAAAAAAAAAAAAAAAAGTGTAAAAGAAAATGGAGAAATGTGATCTGCGCTAAGTACTTTAGGTACCAATAAAATTGCTTTTTGTGGTTAAATTGTACTTTGAGGATTGTTAATATGTATAATACATCTAGAAACGTGATCTGAGCTAAGTACTTAAGGTACCAATAAAATTGCTTTTTGTGGTTAAATTGTACTTTGAGGATTGTTAGTATGTAAAGTACATCTAGAAATGTGATTGAGCTAAGTACTTTAGGTACCAATAAAATTGCTTTTTGTGGCTAAATTGTACTTTGAGGATTGTTAGTATGTGTAGTACATCTAGAAATGTATATACTAAAGAAGAATTTAGAACAACAGCCAAAAGTGAATTCTTCATCAGAAAACTCATCAGTTCGTACTATGACAGTACATTTGGATGCAGTAGTATCGGTGCAATGGTTGTCACTTCTGATCCTGGTGTACCCCAACAATTTTGGATGTACAGTATATCCACTAGTACCCATATAACACATGATTAAATCAAAAAGCAGACATGCTTGTAGTGGTCAAGACATACAAACATGCTTGAGATTGACTTATCCACATTCTAATGCATCATACTCAACTTTGTGTATATTTGGAGGAGTCACTGAAAAGTGAAGTAGACACATTATATAGCACACTTGTAGGATTTCACAAACAAATGTAGTTTTATTTACAGTTGGCAAGATTCGGTTGTTATATTTAAATGGTGTATCAATAAGCAGCAGTAGATACATTCAGCAAGACGTTTTGTTTTTATGTACAAATTAAAAAATGCACTGAGGGCAACCACAAAACATTCATTTGGCCAAAACTAAACATTTTCCATCCATGTCTAACATTGATTTGTTTAATAAAACTGCATGTCATGTCAAAACATGACTTATATTTCACAGATTTTCATGTTCAAAGGACTGAGGTAAGTGGCTGTTTATATATATATATATATATATATATATATAAAACATTGGCTTTACCTTGGTTGGAGGGTTTCTATATTCTTAGGAATACTAAAAAAGTGTACCAGAATAAAGCAGTGACTAATTTTGTTTCAAATGTACATTCATACATAGATTCATTTGAAAAAATACAGCAGAATGTATGTGAATTACACATTAAATGATCATACAGTGTACATCAAAGTACATACTTCAAACTTAAACTGAGCCATTCCTTCAGAAAACCATATGAAGGAGGATAGGGAGGCTTAATGCTACATCAATTCAGCTCAGCTGTATCAACTGCTTCAGCTATGACTTCGCCTCCTGGAGGAACTGCGACTGTAGGAGCGATATGACCTGAACGTGAAGAATTAGCTTCAGTGAGTCACATTATCAAATTCAAACAAGACAGTTTTAATAATACATGGATTTATTTATGATGTACCTGGACTTGCGGTCAGAGCTCTCACTTCTCCGATGCCCTCTTCTCCTGCTACGACTGCGGCTAGAACAACTATCGTAAGAGTCAGACCTGTATTTCCAGGAACAAAAGACAATTAAGAATAATTAAGCGGCACTAGGTTGCAATCAAAATACACTAATCATTTTGGCTCCACGTTCACCTTGATCTGTGGCGACCTCTGTACCGACTTCTAGAACGACTTCTACTGTGTGTACGGCTGAAACAAGATCACCGTGGCATCTTAATTAAAAACATTTCAATCCCTATTAAACACACATCAAAGATAAATATCTTTCAACACTTACCTGCGGTAACTTCCGTAGGTGCTACTTCGAGAACGAGAGTGTCCTCCGCTGTATCTACTCCTGCTTCTACTTCTACTGTAGCTCCTGTTTGAACAATTAAAACATGCAAAATTGGCTTGACAGATTGGACATATGAAGTCACAAAACACTGTCTGTTGTAACCAACCTGGAAGAGCAGGTGTAGCTTCTGGACCTGCTCCTGGAGCAGCTATATGAATGGGACCTACTTCTGCGGTGGGACCTGTGACTGGACACAGACCTTGACTTGTTCCGAGAGTGGGATCCAGCCCTTTCTCCTGTTGCTGGAATAGAGTCTTCTTCACTTGAGCTGTCTTGATTTCTGGGTCTCTGATTCAACCGAGCTGTCTTTCGTACCTCGTCAAATAAGGATCCTGGACGGACTCTACTCTTGCTCTTGATCTCAAGCTTGAGGCCCTGGGTCTTTCCCTCCAGTTGATCTTGCTGTTTATTTATCTTCATAATCAAAGGTTTTGTAGTAATGGTCTGCACAATAGTCATGCCTGTCAAAGGTTTCCATTTATTTTCAACTGCTGACAGAGAATTGTCACCAGATACAGATTCCTCTGGCTGACTGCCTTGAGGTAAAACAGATCCAATAGTTACAGAGTTTCCTTTTTCTATTTGAGGTGGAACAAGCACACTACCGTTATTTCGAATACTTTTGAGAGGGGAAAAGCCTATAGCTTTCGAACCTGGTTGCTTAGCTTCTGGGGTGCCTTCTGGAGGACATATGTCAACTTTATTTGGGTCTATTGGTTTGTTACTTGCCAAGTTAGTGTCTGAAAGATTGGTATGGGTCTTTAGATGGCTTTGAGCTGGACTTCTTTCGGTATTGCTATTTAGCTTTGATTTTTGGCTTTCAGTCACCTTCCCATTCTCATCAATACCTTTAGAAGACTCTACTGAAAACATATCTTGTGATGATTCGACAATCCCTTGATCCTCATCCTTATTTTCTGAGACTTGGTGCTTGATCTTTCCAGCTTTTATACGTCTTTTTGCTCCATCATTAACAGCATCAGGATTTGCTACGTGAAACTGTTTTGTTTGAGTGACTGAATCATCCTCCTCCCCTTCATCACCAAACTCCAGTGGAGGCTGCCAGTGAAATGTCTCTTTCGGCTTTTGGTGTTTCTTGGATTTCTTGGCCTTGGATCTGCGAGATCCTGACCTGGAAGAGTTCCTCCTCTTGTGCTTGTGCTTCCGCTTGGCTTTCTTGTTCTTGTGCTTTGAAGTTTTTGTTTCTGCAGACATTTCCTCATTACCTTTTAATTCATTAGTCATTTCTGCACCTTGGTTTGACTTTTTAGAGGTCCATAAAGGGTAATCATACTCTGATTCTGAACTAGCCTCTCCCTCCTCTTTTTCAGACACATGTTTGGCATCACTAACTACCTTTTTGTCTGCCATTTCAGTGTCACTTTCAGACTCCCAGCAACGAGACAGAATCTGTCTCTTTTTCATTTCAGTAAGTCCCTCATCCCTAATAGGGAGTTCGTTGTGTTTCAGAGCAGTATTAGTCTTACTTGAGTTCTCTCCTTCACTTTCCCATCCAGATGCATTATTGTTGTCCACTAACGGTTCTTTCCTTTGATTGGGATTCATGCCTTTCAGTGTGTTTCTCTGTACTAAGGAATCATTGTGTCCATGGATAGCACTGTATGGATTATCTGATATGTCTTCTGACGAGGAAGATGAATATTTATGGCCACTACCATGATTTGCATGCTTGTCCCTCTTTTGGCCATTTCTGTGAGATTTACGATGTTTTCTCTTTTTTTCAGTGGATCTTCCTTTGTATGAATCATACGATTCTGACCTACTGCAGGAGGAAGATCTGCTGCCATACTGACTTTGTGATCTGATACTTGGTGATCGACTAGGTGACTTGCTCCCGGACAAACTGCTTTGCAGGAGTCTATCAGGAACATTATTGTCACTGCTGCTGGGGTCCCTTTGGCTAACAACCGTGTCTGGCTTTAGAGAGGACATTGCCTCCAGAGGTACATTTGATGATGGGCTGATTAGTGCATTTGAAGCTGGGGCTGATTTTACTTTGATTTCTTGAATGCGGACGTAAGAGGGTTTCCAGGGTTTTTGGCCTGGTTTCCATCGAGAAGGAGGTGGACTGTCACTCAAAGGCAACACAGAGACACTCTCTGAAGATGCTGCTGGTTGGGCTTTAGGTTCTTCACCTTGAACTGATTTAGGGACAGGCTTGTCCAATTTGGAAATACCGCCCTCTGTAGGCTTTGACTTTCGAGGGGATCTCAACTCATTTCTTTTCCTGGAACGTGGTGGGGTTTCTGAACTATACCTAGAGTTTGATCTGGTTCTTGACCTTGTCCTGTATCTGGATCGAGAACGAGTCAGTGACCTAGAATGTGTAACAGACTGCCCTGATTGACTACGACTTGACCTTATGGATGACCGAATCCGCTTATCAGACCTTGAGCGACTTCTGGAATAGGATCTGCTTCTGGACCTCGAATAAGATCGGGAATCTCTAGAAGAGCCTGATGAGTAATGTCTTCTTTTTGATCCCGATCTATACGATCTGCGGGAGTGGTGCGATGACGAGCGAGAGTAAGAATGAGAGCGTGACAGAGAATGTCTCCTTTCAGCATGGCTTGAGTGTTTTGACCTCTTGCCTGATGACCCAGACATCATCTCCTCAGACTGGGAGGTTTCCTTGGTCTTGTTCTTTTTATGTTTTTTTGAGTGTTTTCGTTTCTTAGTTTTCTTCTTGCTTTTAGTTTTCTTTTTTTCTTTTCTAGATCGATGGTGGCTGGAATATACAGAAGCCTCACTTAAGGAATGCTCTTCTGATCTTGACCTAGACCTTGGGGTGTCACTTCTGTCATCCCATCTGTTTGAACAATATTTAAAATTACAAAATCACTATCTCTGTTCCAACTTTGTTTTTCACAACTTTAAACGTATTTCTGAAAGCAAATCAAAAGAATATAAACTTTAATATAAACCTTTCAATATAAACCAGAAATAAACTACCATCCATTATTTACTTGGCACGTTCAATAATTTTGAATTTCACACTGATCATTTTCAAATGTGTAAGATCATACCTTTCTCCTTTACTCCATCTCTCCACACTGGGGGGCTGGTAAGCCTTGGTCCTCTGCATTTCCTCTTTCCAGTGTGGAGGAGTCTCACTGCTCCCCTGTTCCTCTTCAGACTCCGATCGGGACTTTGACCGAGGGGGTGTATGGTATCTCTACAGAGGGAATAAAAAACAAAAACACTTCATGCATGGCCAACCATTCAAACTAATATTTCCATCAAGAACTTTCTAATAAGTCAATGTCAAATCAGTAGAATTAAATAATTATAATAATTATTAAAGCAGCTAATATAGTTTTGGGTTTGTAAAAATGCATTTTGTCTGCTGTATTTTATTCAGTGTCACTCTGTGCCTTAGTTTTCTTTCTGTACGTGGTATAAATGTAATTCACGGCTGTCATACCATAGTTCCACGACCTTTGATCTTGCGTCCAGATTTTGTGACAGTTGGTTTTGTGTCATTTGGTGCCACGACTGTGTCCTGCACAGCCCTATTGGGGGGAAAAGTATCAGTTTTAAGACTTAAGACAAAGCTGAGCCATGGATTTCAGGGATTAATTGTTAAGCAAGGACAAATGTTACTAAAATATGAATCACTTTGGTTCTTCAGTAACACTTTAAAATTTGACCCTAGAAAATGTCAGTTATCTATTAACTGGGGATGCGGAGGAAAGGCTCTTGTGATGTTTAAGTGAAAAGAGGAACATCTGTTTGTTGATTTGTACAAAAGACACAAACGTTTTTACTGCCTCTTCCTGTGTAGGCATGTCTCTGCGAAGCAGGAAACGGTTCTCTGGCACAGGTGGGATCTCTTCTGGTCGAACCACAGGCTTCTCCCTTTTCACATTCTGCTCAGCCTCACCATCATCTTCCTCTGCCATCTCTCCCTCACCATGACTATGAATCAGAAAAAGAGTAGGCAGTATATTTTTATTATACAACTAAAAACAAAGGCCAGCCACCAAAAAACATGAACAAAACCTAATTCATAATCAGCTCAGATTTACAAATTATTCCTTGGTGAATCCTTTGAATTTAACAAGGTTTTCAATATACTATTTTTACTGTGACTGTGATATAGCTGAAAAGTGGTCAGTACAGGCTAATAAATGTGGTATTGCTTTAGATCATTGGCTGAATTACAAATAAAATTGCATAATAGGAAATGGAACTGGTTACAATCATTTACCTTTCATGTCCTGCTGTTTTAACTGTCTCTCTGTCCTTCTTTGTCTCTCTTCTTTTTCTCTTTGAGTGCTTACTCTTTGAGTTTCTTTTCCTCTTTCGAGATGCATAATTTTTGTCAGACTCGCCTTCAGAGGAGAAATACTGAGATGAAGCCTCCGAGGAACTTTGGGAGTCATCTTCAGAATGGAATGCTTTCCTTCTTTTACCTTGAAGAACTACAGAGATGCATCAAACTTCAAACAGTCTGAAAATGTACTGAACATCACCACAGAATGTAATTTATTCATTCTTATGTAATTTATTCATTCTTATTATTTCTGACTACATTATCAATGCACAGAGCATGTGAATTTATTTTGAACTGGAGCTTTCTGTACATGGCACAAATGATGGACTATACACTATGCACTTATTCTATGCACAGTGTATTTAAATGTCTAGTGTATGAGTTATATAAGCTCTGTCATCCAACAACAGTGTAATAGTTTTGCCCTTTCAGTAACTAATTAAAGATATGACAGTTAAATGCATGAAGTGTCCAACATTCCACATTTAATTAATGTTTTTTTGGTTAATAAAGTATATCATCCATGTTTTTTCTTTTTGGAATTTCTGTGTGAACACACTAACCACACTATTTACACTAAAAACCGGCAGAGAATAGTGCACAGGTACGCAAACTGGAATGCACATACGATGTCCAAACCAAGCATATTGCAAGTAAAAGGTGAAAAATACATGCACTGCCCAGAATGACATGATCAAATTACAAATCAAGTGATTGGCAAAGAGCATTTTTGCACATCACTTGCTTTGGGTGGTTAGGGCAAAAACTCTAACCACCTGTGACTGTTACTTGACACTAGTGTCATGCCTGGTTAGGACACAGCGTAAGTGTGTGTATTAAAATTGGTGCCTGCAGTATTTCAAAGCACCCGTCATTTTGTTTTATGATCTTTCACAGTTCCATTTTTAAACACCATATTTCACTCCATAATGTAGTTGATGTGGAGATTAAAAAATATTCTCCATTATGTTCAAACAGCATAGTGACAGGTGGAAAGTGTGCAGCCAAAATTCCTAGTTTCTCTCTCGCACTTAGGAAACAAGCTTACCATCGTTAGCAGACTTTGTAATCAGCTGTCCACAGTCAATCACTCTGACGTCAGCATAGGGTCTGCTGGATGAGTCGGTCTTCAGGCCTTCGATTTTATTTATGACCTCAAAGCCAGAGATGACCAGCCCGAAGACCACATGCACTCTAAATTAAACCAACAATCCTTACAGTTAAAAGAAATTGTGGGATTTATGGAAAAAGCTTGCATCCAAATTATCCTATAATAAATAAATGATAGATAAACTTTGCTCCTACAGTATGGTTTGAATGGATATACAACATATGTAAATGGTTAAACAAAGCCACTGGATCATTATGAAGGTACCCATCTAGATGAGGCGCTGTCTTAGTAGTTCTATTGTCAGGTAAATGACATAATGGAGTCCAGGTCACCCAACAGGGACATGTGGGGGGAAAAGATAAAGGGAAATAAATTTAGTCAAAAAGCATTCAGCCTGTCATCAAGAATAAATTTGTATGCATCAACTCAAACACTGAGGAATTTAAAACCAGCAGTGCTTTCACAATAACACTGGCTGGATGAATAAATTCTAATGATGAACAGGAACAGGTCCAACATCTGCCAACATTATGCTGACAAAACCAATTAAACCTGTTTAAAAATATTACAGGGACAACTCAATTAGAAATCAGTGTGTCCATGGTAGGAAAATACATCCTGTAATTCTAAACTTGAAATATATCAATAACTGAAAGACCTCAGGTTCTCTGTGCTGGGAGAACAGATTTTTTATGAGGTGAAAATTATTTAAAGATAAATAAGAAGCCAGTCCTAGCTGAAAGCAACCAGAAAAACAAAGTCAGGAGAGAGAAGCACAGCCTTGGAGAGACACTTTACCTTAGTAGAGCAGGATGCTAGAGTTTCTGCAAATTTTACACAAAAACGGCAAGAGAAAAATTGTAATACATTTGTAGGCAAAAAAGGAATGCTTTCTGATTATAAAATATTTCTAAATGCACATTGACAAGGGAAAAGAGAGATGAAAATGCACCTGCATCCCACATGAACATGAACATGTAGACTATGTAGAATCTCCAAAATAAATATATATGTGGTAAAGAGATTGAGGAAAGTTAGAGAGAGTGTGAACGGCAAAGGGGGAAGCTAAGATGATTGTTTTACTAAATCAATAAAAAAGTAGACAGAACAAATAAAATGTTCCATCTTCACCATTGTGCTTTACTACTGAAAATCACTAGTGGTCTTTAAAAATTGTACTGATGTGTCAACAAATTGGGATTGATATAAATCAGTATATAAGCAAGTACAACACTTGGGTCAAAGTTAAAAGCCCAGATGCTCTTTGTGGTTTTGGCCAATATCTTAAAACGCACATTATTATAAAGGCTATGACTGAAACAAAATAGTTTTGTAGGAATTATCTGAACACTTGGGGAATAAATAATTTATACGTATTGCATGTGTCATTTAATAGTGACCAGTCAGTCATATTAAATGGTAAGCAGAAGATCTGGTGATGAATGGTTGTTTCTATACACACATACACCCTTCTCTGTGTCTGATACCAAAGCAAATAATACTTACATGAAGAACTGGGACCCATTTGTGTCTTTGCCACGGTTGGCCATCGACAAGAGGAAGGCTCTATCATGTTTGAGAGTAAAGTTCTCATCTGTTGAAGAGAGATACGGACAAAAAAGGACACTGAGTGCTTGGTGACTCCTTCAAAAAGTTGTGTTAAGGAGAAGGACAGGAGCAGGCAAAGAGATGTTCATGAACACCTGATATCAGTGATTCTTCTATGCTGCTTCTGAACTCTTGAGTGTTTCTCGTGCTCTTTAGTGTAAAACCGAGAGATTTTCTACTAAAAAAATGACTGTTTACATCAAAACCTTCTGTTAAGATGGGCCGAATAATTTCAAAGAAGGAAGTGTTCACCCAAAACTGAAAATTCTGTCATTAATTTCTCATTCTCATGTCATTCCAACCCAGGTTATGTACTTTCTTCTGTGGAACACCAAAGGATAAATTGGTAACCACATTCAGCTTTTTTCCATGCAACTGCTGGAGCTTTCAAGCTTCAAAAAAGATGCAAAAATTCCATAAAAGTTTTATAAAGAAGTACTGTAAAAGTTAATTACAATTGCTTGGAAAAGGTTGACCCACGCGTTACTTAAATTTTATTTTTTGTTCTACTGAAGAAAGTAGGTTTGGAATGACATCTGAGATGAATAAATGACCTTTTTGGTTGAACTAATTCTTTTAAAGGTTGGATTATGTATTTTTTGACAACCCATCCTGGAAAAATAAAGAAAGAAACAAAATAAAACATCAAAAAAGAAAAGTCAGTTAACCAAATCAATTTGGTGGTCCACATATCCATGAGCACACTGCGCAGCGTGGACGCTTTTTTTGCCATGGTTCACATAAAGGATTGGGAATGGGAAATGTTTAGTCTACATTGTGTTACTGCACTGTGTACATCTCTTACCTTCTCATTTTGCAAAAGACCACAATCTCTATAAATAAAAGAATATGTTGAAAATTTTAGGCAAGAAGACTGGACCTTTAAATAAATAAATAGCCCTTATTCTCCATGCTGACTCAAATAGAAGATCATTATAAGATCACAGGAATAAAACAAGAGTCAAGATTCACAGCTACGCTGAGATAAAAACAATGACTGGTAATTCATGCACAGAACTGAGATGCCCATTCAAAAGTCATGCAAAAGTTGTTTAAACACTCAAATTAAGGTTACTGAGTGCTTTATAAAGAACAGAATGTATCTAAAAATGGCTTACCTTCAAAGAAACCACCATATATAGATTCTCCTCCTCTTCCATTGCCTAACAAACAAAACCATATTGACTCACAAGAATAGACAACTGAATATAACCAATAAAGTCATAAGATCATATGCTAAGGCACCACATATATTTCTATCTCCATATATCCACATCATTGAGTACAACTGCACATACCCTCAGTGAAATCACCCCCCTGGATCATGAAGTTCTTTACCACTCGATGGAAAGTTGAGCCTTTATAGCATAATTTTTTTCCTGTAGTTTTGCCACTGCCTTTCTCCCCTGCAAGCAAACCAAAGAAACACACCGTTTATGATTACTTGTATATAACGGACCTAGTTTTTACTAGCCATAAACCAAACCAAAAAACAAGATTTAACGGACTAAGCTCTTAAAAATGTGGATTCTAATACTGTAAAGTACTGTCCTCTGAACTACTGGACTCAGTCCTGAAGTCTACAGTTACACAGCAAAAGGTTAATCCTATCTGATCAGCATGGAAGAGATGCCAATAAAACTGAAATGAATACGGGTGGGTGAGGGTGTGGGTGCCCTGGGGATTGGTATATATGCAATACAACAGTCAGCTGAAGGCATGTGTCTCTCATTTCAATCTCAGCTGGTGAGAAAAAAGATCTCTGCATTGACCCAAAGCATTACTAACTGTAATTTATGACCAAACCTTTTCAATGCAGACTAATGCGGCTTTTGTCTTCTAGGAACAGGCTGCAAATACAGCTTTGGTTCATTCTTCTGTGCTGTCAGCAAAACACCTGCACTTGTCGTTATACAGCCAGGATTTAGTCACCTCCAGGTTTATTTTTATGCTATTGCCCTATAAGCTTATGCTTGTATAAGTGGATATGAATGAGTATTATATAAAGGTTGGTTGGTTGGCGCTTTAATGCCATGCCAGCTTCCTCGGCTATTTTCGTTGCGATTAACAAGTTGAAATTGTATAAAAGAGTTATTTGAAAAACAGGTTAATTTTAGATAAAACCTCTAAAATGGATTCAAGGTTGACTCTACTAAAAATTTCTTTGAATGTGTTTGCGAAATTATATCATTTTGGTTAAAGGAGTTCTTTACAGGTTTAAAGACAAAGTCTAGGTAAACTAACTTGCTGTAGCATGATAAAACACCTAATGGTAAGCATACATACCAGTGCACAGGCAAAGAAAATTTTTGCTTGTCTTGGGACAAATATCGGAGAACAGTTGAAAGACAATTCGTCCAACTGGAAGAAAGCAAAAGGGATCATTATACTCATGAATCTTACACCAGTATGTTCTGTGTCTTAAGTTTTAAGCTTGCTGATAAAAAGTTAGCCTACTGGTTATTAGATTAGCGTGACAATCGCAATTCAACTAATAGGCTGTAACTTTCAGATTAACCTCAGTGCGGCAAACAACAACACCTCCTTCATATTCAAATACAAGCACATTCAAGTTATGTGTGCTTTTGCATAGTTCCTAAAGCCAGCATCTGTATGTTTTGTGTGTAAAGTTTAAGTTCGCTTAAAGAAAGCCATTATTAGATTAGTGTGACTATTGCAATTCAATTTATAGGCTATAACTTTCAGGCTGACTTTAGCGTGGCAAATGACAACGCCTTCATATTCAAATACAAGAGCATTCAAATTTAAGTGTGTTTTTGCATAGTACATGAAGCTAGTTTTATCTATTTCATTTATAAGCGATAAAATGTATATAACAGGGTGTTAAAACATTTGCTTTGTAAAATAATGGGTGTAAATTCACTGAATAAGAGGTCTTGGTTTTATGACGCAGACATCTCTCTTAAAACAAATAATTAGTGGTAGACTGAGGTGAAACCCAGACGTTATTTAGTGCACACTACATCTGTGGTTCATTAAAAGAGCCCTGCAGGTCAGGGTGTGGACTGCCACAACAACTTCTCACACACTGGCACAGGTATTTGAACTGCCACTACCCAAGTACTTTTCAAAACATACATGTATAATGTTTCACTTTCACTAATAGATGTTTATTATGAACTGGTTTAAGTATTCATCTTTTATAAAAACTTCATAATTTCAGATTATACCAAATGCTATGTTATAGATATGTTGACTAAATAAGATTTTAGGAGTTTGAAAAGTGATTTTTAAAACCATAGAATGCAAACATATATAAATAGTAACCTAAAAGCAAAAATTTTAAGCATTTTTCCCTATTAAAACTGTTTGACCTTCACACAAGACTATTTCAGAACAACCAAATAGAAATCACTGTCACATCATACCTGGTTCTCTGTTGATTTCCACATCAAAATAGCACTGAGGGCGATCTTTCACCCCCATTTTGTAAAGAGTGGGCTCCCTGTAGTGTAAAATCACAGCAAAACACTGTTAAATCTTGTATTCCCAAATCACCTACACCAGAAAGAAATGCATTCCATTTCAGATATCTTCCAGGATACTGTTTCTCTCCAGGTGACATGAACAGAAAGTGAACAGAAAGTCAGACACTGAGATTGGAGAAGTGTTTCGGTTAACCAATGAAATGCAAATCTCCATGCATGCCCCTCCAAGCTCAACTTCCACCCCCTTTTTTGAGCACTGCTCTGTCTGTCACTGGGTCTGCTGTTGGACACCACCCTAGTGTGATGAATGAGACATTGTTGCTGTGATGTGTGCTGTCATCCTAAACTTAGGAATCCTGGTGAACCAGATGTGTGCTATCTTTGGTCTGTGTTTAGAGACAGTTGAGCTTTTGTTCGGGGAGGAGCTCCAAACATATTTTAGTAAGGGCTCAAACAAACTAAACAAGAACAAAGCATACTAAAAATATGGAAAATAGTAAAATCTTTAAAGTAGCGACAGATCTTTTCTTCCATATTGTGATGCACATTTGCCAACTTTAAAGGAATAGTTTAGCCAAAAATGAAAATTTGCTGAAAAAAGGACTCATCCTCAAGCCATCCTAAGATGTAGATGAGTTTGTTTCTTCATCAGAACGGATTTGGAGAAATTTCGCATTACATCACTTGCTCATCAATGGATCATTTGCAGTGAATGGGTGACGTCAGAATGAGAGTCCAAACAGCTGCTAAAACATCACGATACCAAGTAATCCACATGTCTCCAGACCATCATGAAGGCGTTTTAACTTTAAACTGCCACTTCCGGCCATAGTGCATCCTCCACTGAAAATTCATCCCCTGTTGTCCTCTTACATTAAAACTCACCAATATATTTGCTTAGAACTGTTTGTGCTTGTAAACTGTGCATTTTTCTCTCCTGATGCAGACAAGATGACTTTTTCACTGGAGAAACCAATATAATGAATAGAGAACTCTATGTTAACTGGAAGCAATAATTTGAAGTTAAAAAACACCTTAATGATGGACTTGTTTATTACAAACATCACAAGACAGTAACTGATGGACTGGAGTCGTGTGGATTATTGTGATGTTTTTATCAACTGTTCGGACTCTCATTCTGACGGCTCCCATTCACTGCAGAGGATCCACTGGTGAGCAAGTGATGTAATGCCAAATTTCACCAAAACTGTTTCAGTAAGGACACAAACTTAAGTACATCTCGGATGGCCTGAGGTTGAGTAAATTTTCACATCACAGACACTAAAGTCTTTTGGCTGAGCAGAGGAATGACTTGCTATCAGATAAACACGTCTCAAATTACAAGAAGGGAATGAAGTTATTGAACTTCCTTATGGCACATATTATGTTACAACTGTGGAAAATGTGCCAGCTGCTTTCCCATATCAAAATAACTCTGTTTATCAGTCCTCTGATTGCTAACACCGGCTGTCTGCTTGGGGAAATGGCAAATGTCAGAGTGAATGTCACAGGAGGAGAAAGAGGACATTTCCATGTGTTAGATATGGAAAACACTTTTGAAGACAAGAGACACTTCCGGTTCCAACTGAACTGGAATAGCTCGCTTGTTCAGTGAAATTTTAAGATTGATTAAAAGTTAACTTGGCAACTTTAAATCAATCTTAAAAGTTCATTTGACAAGCAAGCCATTCCAGTCTTATGTTCAGAACAAAACATCTGCTAATGCATTCACGGATATTCAACAGCGTTCAGTTACAAGACTTCTGCAGATTTAATTCCATGGGTTGCATAATTATTTTCAATAACCAGAGACTTGATGCTCAATAGCCTTACACGGGGTTAGAGCACTCATTACAACACCTACAGACAATACCTGTAGTTATAATCCATTCTCAGACAGGTTACACAATGTAGATCAGGCAAACTTGCGATTTCTGACTGTACTAATTACATAACACAATAACATATTCATTCACTCCAATATGATAGTAGCAATCATGCAGGGGTTCAAATAAATGCCTAGAATTAAAAGCACGCCCATAAATATACATATATAAAAGATCAAATTAAGTATGATTGTGATTTCAATTAATGAACTTAAATTAAACTACAGTGTTGAACCATGGAGAAGCAAAATGAGGTGTTCGTGAGACTATTAACGTTAGCCAATTGCTAAACAGATGCACGGGTAGCTAACAATACCTCACGACTGAAGTCAAACAAAAAAATAATTTCTACTTAAAATAATATTTTTTTAAAATCATAACTGTAAATACTGCGATTAAATGTTTTGAATTTGGGCAAAAGTCGTTTGGTTGCTGGCTGGCTAACATTGTTTATCATTTAAAGTTAAGTTAGCTGGTAACGTTTTATACGAACTCGGAAAGGAATCTTCATGGGCAATTTATTAAATAAAAAAATCGTATGACTCAGATACTGTTCTGTTCGTTTACTGATACAAACGTAACGTTTACTGCATTACACTTACCTGTGTAGATAGTTAAAGGGCAAAAAGCTTTTAACTGACTAAACCCGCTCTCTCTGCTGTCCGCTGTAGCTCCTACCGTGTTGCCAGATCACCCATGAGAATTGCGCAAGTTAGTTTTGTTAGAGGTGTGGGGAAAGGGTGGCAAGATAGTTGCGTATGAATTATGGAAAATTGATTCATTTTCGTAAATACTATCACCCTATCTTCCTTTCCCAACAGGAATTAATTCTGTAAATAATCCAAAATTTCTAGATTTGTTTTTATTTTATAAGCCGCTTATAAAAACAGGACATGGCAACGCTGTTTCTCTGCTTTGTATTCTGCTTTACATTGAGATGCTGCACAGCCGCCGACTGTCGCAAACCAACAGCATTACCAATGACAAAAATGGTTGTTCCTTCTGCATATCGAATAATATCGAAAATGATTTATATACATTAATAATATTCATGCTATATTTATTGACGAATGTAAAGAATAGTTAATATTTATCTTAAAGTATTCTAATATTTATCATTAAGTTAATGTCTATACTGTCTGTAAATAGAACAGATGAGAATAAACCAGCATTTGACATTTTGAAACTGATTTTCATCTAGAAACCAACGTAAGGACTTTTATTTTGAAGTAACGGCTAATATTGACGCTCCTGTTTCCCATAATTCACAGAGACAAACAAAAAGCCTCTGGTCGCTTCTTAATATCATTTAGTCATAACTCTGCAATAATTATCTTGAGACATTTTTGAAACATAGTTGTTATACTCCTGCGCATTTCAAATTCACTGTTTCACATAATCAGCGTAAATGTATTGAGCTGTTGTAAGGTAAGGGATGGTAAAGCGCATCTGCACCTGCTAGCAGAATGACTGTATTTCAACTACTGAAAGGCAGATGAAATCCAGTTCACCTTTAATGATATATTATATTCAAACTTTGCAAAGGTGATCAATGTAATTGGAACCAGTGGTTAGGATATAGGTTAGGATATAGTACAGTACCAAATCAGTGATGGAATCCTTTTCCACTATTAAAACTCTTTCAAATTAATGTAACTTCTTAGCTTTTAAAATAGTTTGGACATTTCATTTGCTAAGCAAATTTATTTGAAATGAAACATGCTGAACAGCATTGTAATATGTTATATATATAGTTGTAATAAGCATATATTGTAATATGGAAGGTAGTAATATTGGTCTTTAGATTGTATAGACATACACTACCAGTAACAAGTTTGGATACACTTTACCGAATTTATATTTTTCATGATCTTAAAAATGTTTTAATCTTAAGGCCCCAAGCTTAAATGTTTCAAATTACTTTTTTAAGAGATTTAGAATTGTGCGAAAACATACACTTAAAAATAATATTTTACTTATTTTTATTTTCAATAGTGCAGATAGTAAAAATAATAAAATTAAGCGTTAACACTTAATAAAGTCTATTAGGTTACCATATTTAATTATCTAAACTATTTAATAATTTATAATTGTTAATATTAGTTGATAAAAAAATACAATTGCTCATTGTTTGTTCATGTGAGCCCAGATCAATTAAACAATATTTACAGATACAACTTTTGATTTTAATAATGAATGTATTAGTAATATTTATTACTAAAACAACATTTTAATGTTGTATTTTAAGTTTACTTCTAGTTTAGACTGCATCCACCGCTGCAGTTATACTTTTGAAAAGAATAGCATCCCTTTCCTCCATCCTTCTTGTCAGACATGCTTTATAACAAGTGCTGTAATTGCTATTTCATAATAATCATCAGTGTCTTCCCTCTGCTTTGTGTTCAGGATGTGTTCTCATAGAGACCCACGAGGAGCATGTCACTGATCCTGTTTGCCTTTGTAGTCCGAATCAGGGATGGACTCCCTCTCTCTGCCTCCACTGATTTCCTGCATAACAAGGAACTTCAGGAGAGAAAGCAACAGCTGAAAGTGATCTCAAAATCCCTAAGTTCATTACCAGAGAGAGGGACAGTCAAGGGGCATGAGCTCAACATTCAGTAAGTGCACTATTGTGGACAATAATGTCTCTTAGTAATTAAAAATCTGGGCAGGAAACTAAAAATCTTCAGGTTCAGACCTCTAATGTGTGACCCAGGAAGGCTTTTGTCCTTGAGGAACCCTTGAGTATTGTGTGTTTTATTATTTTTTTTAATAAATTAGTATGGTAAATTACTATTATTTCTAATGATCTTGGGCTTATGCTTAAATGCCTGAAATAAGTTTTTTTATACATACAGTCAAATCAAAATTCATTCAGACACCTTCAAAATTTCTCACATTATCACAGTTTATTCGCTATAGTTTAGAAAATGGTAATAAAATATTACAAGAAATCTGTGTCAGAACAAATTTGTGTTGATAATTCATTCAGACACCTTCAAAATTGATAATTCAGTCAGATAACAGTCAGATAACTTTGATAGAAAGGTATGTAACAAAACATGGGCAGGTTAAAGCATCAATCAAATTTTTGGTTCCAAATTTTTATCAATTTTACTGGTAGTCCACTGTATGAAGAATTTTTGGCTATAATATGTCACAGTTTATTTTGCTATCCTCACTGACATAAATGAACTATAGTGTCCTGAACCCACTAGTAAAAAAAATATCAAAAATTATATCTGGTGTCTGAATAATTTTTGGTTTGAGTGTAAGTTGCCCCTACACTCTTAAAAATAAAGGTTCCTTATTGGCATCTATGGTTCCATGAAGAACTTTTAATATTCCATTCATACATTCTTAAAATGAAAGATTGCAAAAGTGGGTTTTTACAGTGATACCACAGAAGAACCATTTTTGGTTCCCCGAAGAACCTTTCAGTAAACAGTTCTTCAAAGAACCATTTTTCCTTAATGTGAAGAACATTTTAAAAATCTAAAGAACATTTGTCCACTATAAAGATCATTTGTCCAATTCTTTATGGAACCATCAATGCCAATAAAGAACCTTTATTTTTAAGAGGGTAGATCCTTTCCATTGTACAAAAGGTTCTATAGACTGGAAAAAAGGTTCTTTAGATTTTAAAACGTTCTTCACACTTTAAAAAAAAAAAAAAAAAAGGTTAGTTTAAGAACTGTTCACTAAAAGGTTCTCGGGGAGCCAAAAATTGGTCTTCTGTGGCATTGCACAAAAAACCTTTTGGAACCTTTATTTTTTTTTTATTATTTTGTTTTCTTTTAAAAGAATAAGAATTGACTAATAATGATCAATACATTTGTTATTTATTAATCTTTGGTAATGTTAGTTAATGAAAATAGAACCATCCACTCTTAGTTCATTTTAGTGCAGATCTGTTAAATAAGATTTACAGATCTTCGACAACCTTTGAAATCATGAGATGCATGAAAATACAGGGGAATGTAAGTGGATCAAGTCTTGCCATATCAAATACAAGAACGATAAGAGTGTCCCTGGTCTTGTTTACCTGCATTCCAGAGTCCAAGATAAGCCAAGGAAATTGGTGGCCGCCCTGTGAAATCATTTGTTAACTAATTGGTCTCTCTGTGTTGCAGCTTCCTCTCATCCGAGGGTGTGTCCTACATGACCGTATGTGCATGCAGTCTCCCTGCTGCCACAGCCTTCTGCTTCTTGGAAGACTTGCGCTGGGAATTCACAGCATGCTTTGACAACTCTGCAGTGGCCCTAGCAAGCAGGCCATACCCATTTCTGGAGTTTGGTAGGATGACAGATAAAAGTGATTGGATTAGGGATTAGATAAATTATGCATGTCATTAATACTGTACTTAAACCATGAATATGCAAATTAAGATAAGTTGATCATGAGTTTGTCTGATGGTTTTATTTCAGATAGTGCCATTCAAAAGCTTCAGCAGCATTATAACCAGAAAGGGGGTCCATCTCTGAAGGTCACCCTAGCCGAGGTGCAAGAAGACCTCAGGACCAGCCCCCCTCATGTTCTCACCATGGAGGACGTGGAGCTCACCAATGGAGCAGCCAATGGGCATGTAGAACAAACAGCTGCATCAGGTTTGCTGTAGTGATGAATACAGTGAATTCATTAGGGCTGCATCTCAAGTTGGACATATATTTTGACTTACTGATCTTTGTTGATTTTGAAGGTCAAAGTCAGAGATTGGAACCAGTCTCAGCACCAGGGATCCTCTCACTAATTCTTAACATCATGTGTGCTGCCCTCAACCTTATACGTGGTGTCCATCTTATTGAGTACACCTTCCAGGTAACACTGTGGTTCAAGATGTTAATTTGGGGCAGAATGATCATGATTAAGGATGTTATGAGTGAAAACTAATAAATGGCCAATTAAAATTCTATACTATTTTGTCTAATTAAATAAAAATTAAATACTAAAAAAAGTTTTTTAAATGCTGTAAGTAAATTAAGTCATCTTGGGCCAGATTTACTAACAGATTGTGCCAGCGCAAACCGTCTTTTAGCGTTAAAATAGTACTGTCAGGATTTACTAAAGACGTGCAGTGAAGAATTAGCGCTGAAAAGGCGTGGACACAGCTATTTTTGCACCTGATCTTATTGAATATGCATTTGTAGGAGTTTCCCTTCAAACGCAAAATTTATGGGAGGAGAGTATTAAAATGAATCACACAAGTTTGTGCTCATCAAATGACTGGTATCTGCACCATTATTTATCGCCCAAAAAAAGCATGTCTTAAAGCAGGCAGTTATTTGCGCTGCTCTTGATAGATTGCGCTGGTCATTATGGAAATGATCTGGCTGTGTCTGTGTTCATAATGTGTGCATTGTCAGTAAATCACACGTAGAATTTTCCCCTCCCATCGGTGCTTTTATGGAATTGTGCTCTAACGCTAATTTGCCCTGTTTAATAAATCTGGCTCCATAACATTATAATATACATTATGAAAAATGTATATTCATCTTGCTAAGGATTACATTTAATAGTTGTTAAAATATTGCTGTTTTTAAAGATCAGTTAAATTAAATATTTAGTATCGGCCAATACTGATTTAAAGTATATATTTAAGCATAAAAACAACAAGTGTAAAACTGCTGTAATTATTGTTGTTTTTCCCCAAAAAAATTAAAATGTTTTCTGTTTAATTCAGTTACAATTTAGTTTTTCTTTTTCTGAGTACAAAATAAATATTATAGATTTTTCCCTGATTTACAGAAGACACTCACTAAAATGTCATTCAGTGTAACAGTCTTGTCAGGCATAGTTACAACAAAAATCAATTTATGACATATTAAAAGACTAATTACTTTCACCCCAGATACTAATTAGTTGTAATTTTACATTTTTAAAATTTGCCACTATCCTAGGTTTTGCCTATTTGTCATTAAGAATTTTTTACTCATTTAAAACACAATAAAATTTAATATGCTCCCTTATTCTTTTATATATTTTAATATGTACAAGTCAAAATAAGCATGTTGTTTGATTTTTTACATAAATATTGTGTTACACTGAATGACAATGTAACATTATTTTAGCCAAATTTTGACATTTTATTCTTCAAAAACATATTTAAAACCTTAAAAGTAGACACTTTTCTTACATTTAATGTGCTTTCTATGGACATAAAATAATTTTTGAAAATTTCTTTTGATGCGGACATCTTTACGTCTTTGACCCATATATATATATATATATATATATATATTATCGTCTGATGTTCAATATGGTACCGAATCAGGCAGACATACCATGAAATCAATATTGATATTTATATATTTCTCTGAATATGCAAATGTTTTATTTTTAATTGGTCATTTATTATATAAATTTTTCCCTAGCAGTATATGTCTGCAAGACTATTATTTTATATTATTTTGTCAATTTTTGTAATTTATGACATGACAATTTTTATTACAGGATCATTACGATGGTTTGTGAAATTGGGTGTGATTTATTTTATTATAATTTATTGATTAAATGTCGTATGATATGACCATTTTTTTACAGGATGATTATGATGGTTTGTGAAATGTGGTGTAATTAATTTTATTATAATTAAGTAAGTGATTAAACATCTTATTTATGATATGACAATTTTTTTACAGGATGATTATGATGGTTTGTGGAATGTGGTGGCATTTCTTTTGGCATTTCTCTGCTGTGTTTGCCAGGTAAATTATATTACTTCTCTGCATGTGGCATCAAAAATTATGCACTTGTAATATTTAATGTTTCCATTTATAGCACTATCAAATACACCGTTTAAGCTCAGATCTTTATCTTTTTCCCACACAGTGTCATCTCTACCTGTTCCATACCTGCCAGAAGAAGCTGAAATCCTTTACTCTCCTGACTCTCATCATCTTATGCAATGCTTTTCTCTTTGGCCTGAGGAACATCTGGCAGCTGGCCTTCCACATGTCCGTGGCCTGCCTCTCCACGCTGCTCACCCTCCACCGCAAACTGCTGGACAGGAACATGGACTGCGGAGTATGAGGACTTCAGCTGGCCGTTGACAACAGTAAGGGTGAGAGACCAAAAAAATAGACGAGACTTTCCATGTGATGTGGTGGCTCATGAAAACTGACATTGGTTTTTGCTTTAGCTTTTGCTTTGTCTCACATGGATAGTGAGTGCAATGGTTTTTCTACAGGGTTCTTCAATTCCATTGATGCATATCAGAAATCAAGTTTTTAATGACATATTTTGAATGTAATATGGAGAAATTGATAAACAGACATGAAGTAAGCATTTGTTGGTTCTGAAAGTTTATTTTATTTTATTTATTTGCTGCAAAATAAGAATACATATTTTTAAAGCTAATTTAAACCGTTAATCTTTGTTTACTTTTCTGTTGGAAGGGTTTGTGTCAGTTTAATTGTTCTAAAGCTATAAACGCACATATATTGCATGTAAATGACTGAAAGTGGGCATGGTAGTGACTTCAGGGTGATTCATGGTCTTGTTTCAATATCGGGTATTTTGGGTTATGAAGGATATTTAGTCAGTAACATGATATTTTGGTTTTAATTTGCAGTGTCAGTTAGTTAAAAACGGGCTACTCCACAATACCTTAATTTTGTTTTTGCATTATATTAGTAATATAATTTGTATACAAAGCACATTCAAGTCTTTTATGTAGTCTTATGCCATTTTTTTCCCACACAAGATCATGTTGTCTAGCCTACCTTTCTCTAATACCCATCCCAAAGACTTTAAATCAAAAATAATTTCAACAAATTATCATAATACAACATTTATTTATCAAGTGGGTAAGATGTAGAGGTGCTAAAGAATTGCAGGAAATTTCATTTGTTGAAGTCCACATCTATTTTCTTAACAAAAAAAACAGATTATTTTTTGTCAGCATACATTAATGATGATTTCCAGAGCTTAGTTTACATATTAATGTAATTTATTTGCACTATTATTCTTCATGAAATAGACAAAAACCGCTAGACATTTTGTTTGTTTATTTTGCAGCAGACAGTATTATAATTGGATAAGTTTATGAGTAAACTTAAGATTAAGTTCAGGTTGTTTATGTTATTTTTGATCAGTTCAGTATGTTTAAAATAATAAGGAAGTGTCATGTTGTTCTGACACAGAATAGTGAGTTTGTATACTGCATTTCTGTTTATTGCAAATGTCACACACTTCAAGCAATCAGCATGGAAAAATCCATTTAAGTTCATATGAAATAGTTTTTAGGCAAGTAATAAGCATAGATATAATTATCTGAACTATAGCGAAATTCCTGAATTTTTACAAGCAAGCTGTGCTTCTAAATGGCTGGTGCAGAGTTGGCAAAAATGTCATTTTGCTGTGTTTTAGCAGCAGCTTGCATGTAAAGTTTTTGTCTAGGATAACATTTAGTGCTGTGGTAAAGCTACAGTATGTTCATGTCAATGCCTTATTACATGATATGATTACAGATAGCTAAACAGAGGAGTGAGAATGTATGTATGATCATTTTAAAGTGTGTGAAAACAGCAACCAATGCAGTAAATTGAATACTAATTGTAATAATAAGGGCTCTGTTTCTATTGACTGATTTCTAGGCTTTCTTTCCAGGATAGCATGACTAAATAAAGCAAGATGTTTCAATTTGTAATCATGGTTTCTTATTATACAATTTTAACGATCCTTTTAAATTGATACATATTTACTCACTCCTCATATAATACATGGAGTACTGTGTTTGTTGAATCTATGAAATATGTATTTTTTATAATAATAGTTTTTCATGTTGTAGATCAGATTAATTGAGTGTTTAGTTACACAAATGAGAGAACCTGTATTTAGATGAATTTTATCTCATGCATTTGTGACCCATGTTTTTTAAAGCCTGTGTCAGTGAACTATAATTGGTGCTGGAGGTTATTACTTACATATTGCTTAGTAATAATCAAAAGCTTGAAACCAGTATTGTCTTACTTCAACCTTTAGTACATTTGATTCAGATGATACATGCATTTAAAATGTTTTTTAATCAAAGACTATGACAATTTGTCTTTAACAAGTGATTCTGTTTAATGGACAGTTTTTTCAGATAGACATTTGAATTGGTTTTGTTCTATTGGAGTTGAACTGCTCTTTTAACTTCAAGCCAATGAACCTCCAGCAACCAAGAAAGAGTCTTTTAAACAGTGAGCAGTAATGTGAACACTGTTTCCACTACAGAATAAAAAAAGGTAATTGTGACTTTTTAATCTAACAATTCTGACTTGATCAATACATTTGAGTCAGAATTTAAATTTGAAATTAATTTCAGAATGGTAAGAATATCAGGAAATTCTAGAAAAGAGTCAATTTTGCCAGATAGAAACTCAGAATGTTTTTTGTTTCTGCTACAGAATAAAAAATAAAAAGGTAATTGCAACTTTAAATCTCACAATTGACACTTGTTTCTCAGAATTATGAGTTAAACACACAATTCTGTCTTTATATCTCGCAAATCTGAGAAAATATGAGGAAAAAAAGTCAGAATTCTAAGAAAAAACATCAGTATTGTGAGATAACTCAATTATTTTTTATTTGATAAATTGTATCCTGTGGTGTAAACAAGCTTCAGTATTATTCACTGATTCAGACATTTAATAAATCAACAGCTGAACATAAGAATTGTGTGTTTGTCTTATTTGACTGTTGGGCTAAAAGATTTGCCTAAGCGTTTTCACTGTTTGTTTATATTTTTCTTAATAGATAAGAATAAGAGAACCTAGCTGACTCACAAATTATTTTAATAGTTAGCCTGAATATCCTGAGGTTTCAAAAACTCATGTTGACTGCAGTTTCATACCACTTTGTGGATGAAGCTTAAAAGTGAAACAACTTCAACAAGTCTCATGAAAACATTATATTGTGCTTTAGAGCCTATAACTAAAGTTGCGTCAGTACAAAATGATGAATGATTCAACAGATGTTCTAAATGCTCAGCGCTTTTAAAATTCAAGCCTTTGTTTTTCAGTACTATAGTTTTCTAGCAATTTCTTCTACTTTCTAATTCAAATGTAAGTGCTGTTTCACTTCATCAAAATTGACAGAATTCTCAGTAAATTATACAGATTTTGCACGTTTTAAACCGTTTTAAAGCAGTTGTGGTAATAGCTTTAGCGCATTAGAATAACTGCACTACGAAGAACCAGTTGTTTGATATATTTCCTCAAGCAACAGTTCTACAGTTAGACCATATGTTCTGTGCTGACATTTATATGTTTCTTATGACTACAAAGGTTTTATTTTATTTCTTTGTGTGGGCATTTTTCTTATAATGATTCACGTGTGTCTTCACATTAGATGGTGTTTGTAAGGTTGTAGTATATGTATCAGAACATTGGGTGGCAGTATATAACTATAGTTTATTGTAGGCCGAAGGAGCTGTGTGTATTTTATGAAGTTACATACAGCATACAGGGATTAAATACAGGTTTAGTTTACTTTTCAAAAGTCGTTATGCATTTAATTGAAGGTCAGATGTTCTTTGGGTTCACCTAGTATTGCTATACAGATTAAAAGAAACTTTTTTTTGCGTCTTCAACTGAAATATGACCTGTTGTGCGTAAATAAGAACTGCTATTGACGTTGATAATGACGTTTCATGTTCCAATTCTTCAGCTCTTACAGTTAAGTTGAGATCTGGGACTTGTGGATGTCTAATATTAACTTTATGACCTTTGATCACCTCTGCTGGTCTATTCTCGAGGGGTATGGTTTAAAATTTGATCTTTGTTTATACTCTTTTTAGAAAGTCTTGTGAGTAATGCTGCGTATCAGAGCAGCAATGCTGATCAAGGTCAATGGTGTAGGTCAGAGTATAATGCTGGAAAAAAGCAAGTCTGGTGCAGGTAGTCTCTTGTTTGGCAATTCTGCACCGAAAGCTTGGCAGTATATAGTCACCTTCGGTCCAACAAATTAGAGCAGAGGTTTGATCCAGATCACTCTCTCTACTGCACTGATCCATTTAATTTCTGTGTTAAACAAGCATGAGAGGATCAGTCACAGAGTTCTGCTTCTCCTGTTGGCACTCAATGGTCCAATTTGCAAGCATAGCCGTCGAGAAACACACATCTCTTTTATTTCCTGAAAAAAGTGAGGTGTCTATAGAGCATAAGAGCATAACTGCAATATTGCTTCAGGTAATACTAAATAAGGTATATTTTAGGTGTGAGCGCATATGTCTCTTTGTGCTCCGCCCATAAAAAATATTCGAGACAATAATTAATGACGTTTTTGGGTGAACTATCCCTTCAACTGTTATAGTCTTGGGTGTGAACAGGCCTTAACTGCTGTATAATTAGGAACAGTCTTATTTTCCTCAGAAATTCTGAAGAAATTCACGTTGTAGTAGTCTTTTTGTATAGTCAGGCCTTGCTTTTTCCTCTTAAAGTTAAACGTTTACTTAGACCCTTCACATTGTCTTAACAAATTTGTGATTAACAGCATCTGTTAACATTCTTTCTGAATGATAAATGCAGATGTCGAAAGTAAAAGAGGCATATCTTTATTACTGGACATGAATCATTAATCAGAGGATTAATGGGAAGTTTGCTGAGTTGGATTCATGCAAGGAGAATTTCTCTTAATTATTTTTTTTACCTTGCAATGCACTATTGCTTTGTGCTGCACCCGTACAAGAGTTTATTCAATATAAGAAAACAATTTTGTTTGAACTTTGACTATGTTAAAGTTGGCATCAAGGGTTTGCTGTACAAATTCAGAATTTGAGGATATTATTTGTGACCTCTTTTTATGTCTTTCTCCCCCCATGACTTCTGAGTTCATTCAGGCACATATGCACCAATCTAAAACAGGAAATGGATTTTTCATAGGTTAAATTGTGTATCCGAGTGTCTGTCAATACAGTTTCCACACCTGACTGGTTCATGTATAATGCATTTATACTGGAAATGCACTTGACACGGCTCTCAGCTGGACTCTGGACTAGTGTTGAATTGAGTAGGATCTTCACCAAATATGCTTCTAATAATCGCTTTCCAACAATGCTTGGTGACCGAATGTCAGTTGCTTTTATACAGGCCTCATAATTCAGATTGGACAAGAGGAAGGGAGCCTGCATATCTGATAAATCATTGTATTTGCAGTGAAAATGAGACACTCCAGAGACCTTTTGTTCCGTTTCAAACATGAGATGGAAACACTGTTAATTGAGACAGATCTTTGGCAGCATTGTGAATATCTGATTAAACAAAACAATATGTAATCAGGTGGTTAGTATTGCATGTGTTTTTGCATAGATTATAGGTAGATACTTAATATAGCTGGTTTACGTGGTTTTAGCACCTAGTTCTGTTTGAAAGACGGTGATTTACTGAATATTAATCATTTCAAACATAACATTAAGGGGATAGTTCAGCCAAAAATGAAACTTCTGTCATCAACTTTGTCATTCCAGACCTGTATGACTTTCTTTTTGTGATGAATACTGTACAAAAGAGGTGCTTTATTGTATATTTTTCTCTGTACAATGAAAGTGAATGGTCACTGTCATTCTGCCAAATGTCTGCTTTATAAAATATGAAAGACATATCGGTTTGGACAACATGAGGTTGAGTAAATGATGACAGGTTTATTATTTCTTTAATAGTTAAGTGTAAATGATGCTCCACAAACAACAGCGTGACCCGCTTTACACTAACATGCCATAAATATTTCATACCATTTCACATCATTTCAGATTTTGTAAATGTAAAACAAAGAGATGACATTGTGACACTGATCCTAAAAAAGGTCAGATGTTCTTGCTTTCCAAGCTCAAGATGTTCTTTGTATCATCTCCAGTTATGTTGGAGAACATGATCATCAGGTTTTGCACAAACTTGTAGAGTTCATGAAGCTCAAGTACGACTGCCATAAAACCTTTTTTTTTTTTGTGGAAAATTTTAGTTGAACTTTTCACTCTAATCATCATGCTTATAATTTGTAATGACTTAAATGACTTAATTTGTAAATGCAAAAGTGACCCATTTTCACAAAGTGGCCTCAGACTTTTCAGGTCCTCAGTGTGTTTAGCACTGACATCTTTGTAAATGAGTCTTATTATTTGAAATTCATTATAAAATTCCAGATCCTTAGAAATTCAGATTTTACAGCATACATTCTTGGTGATGTTTGGTTTTCAGAGCAATGATGAAAAATCACTCACTAACTATTCTATTTTATGTTTAACTTTGAATTATGCTTTCATTTTTTGCCACTAACTGCGTTTCTTAACTATAAGTCACACACCCACATATGGCACATAAAAGCTGCGGAGACTAATTTATAGACACTACTGACTAATTTATCTAGTGGATATTATAGAAGCCTTAATCCTCCTCAGATAAGACTGTAGTTACATAAGGCTTTTGAGAAATTCATATTAAAATATAGATAATACTAGGAATACAATATTAAAATGATAATATAATATTAACATTATAAGATGTGAATAACATTTAAATATTTACCCCACTACCAAGTTACACATTCTGGACTTAAGCTACAAATAAATACTCCATATGTGCAAGGACAAGGCTTATTATATTTAATACTGAGACTCTCACGTATTATATTTTTAAAAATGACGCTTTTGTAAAATTGTATTGCATTTGAAAACAGTATACAGGTTGAAAGGAACAAGTCTGTTCTTGAAATCTGACACCCTCTGACTTAAAATCTAAGCCTCAAACAACTACGATTTCATTGTGACAGTCTTTCCTCTCAGTACCACAATGGTATTAAACCCTTCATTAAAGAACAAACACAAATGAACAGAAAAGTCCTGTTGAGAGAGCTTTGCTTTGTAGTGCTTTACCTCCTGAATCTGAAATGAGCACTTAAAAGCAAACCTTTAAGCACAGGAGATCGTTTTTATAGGCATTTGAACTCATTGGCTTGATATAGTCGTACTGAATGAAGAAAGAAACACTGCTTGTAATTAGAAATGGAGATTAAACTGTGTGATTTTTATCAAAGACTTCAGACGGGTCTTTTAGAGTTAAGCAATTGCTTGCTTGTTATCTGAAGCTTTAGTTTGCAGCTCCTTGCAGTTTATTCTCAAGCATAACATGCGAATAAGATACTGAATATAGAGTAACATTAAGAATTCACTGAAAGATTAGCTTTTTTAAATATTACAAACGATTATCAAAGACTGGGATGGAGATCAAACATTTTAGTGAGAGTGCCATTTATATTTGCATATAGCCAGGCATTGCTAGCACTACGGAACAGCCACGTTTTCCTCCTAATTCAGAAAGCATGGCGAATAAACCTATGTGTTTTGCTTCCTCAGAGCATGGTAAGAAAGTCAGCGCTCGATAAGCACCGTCTCTGTTTGATGTTAGAGGTCTGCTCCATTCATGTGTGAAATTCTCCACCTCTGGAAAAATCAAACACATAAACCCATTAAAACTTGTGCGAGTTGCCACAGGGTGAGTCCGCACCACTGAGAGCACATCTTCTCTCCCTTGGACTTATGGAGGAAAGGTCATGCCATCCTTAAAGTGGAGGAAAACTGTTGGGAAAACATGAATTATTTCACATCTGGCACTTAGCTTGATTCTGTCCACTCATTCACTCATCTCATAATGATTCGCTCATTTGAATTTGGTTTGAATCAAATCTAAATGGGCTCAGTCAATGCTCAAAGCATTTTTAGGGCTGCCATTAGGAAAAGAAATCAAATTATTCTTATATAACGAATTGCGTTTCAGTGTGAAACACAGTTTTGAGGGGGCCTTCAAAGGTTGAGAACCACTGATTTACATAACGCTTAAAGGACAAAGTCATCAAAAATTGACCTACAACATGTCATTGCAAACCATCAACACTCTCCCAAGCCATAGTTTGAAAACTTATGACAGTATAGAACATACTGAATGTTGATTGAATTTTCTACATAATTGTGTCACTAGCACTGAAAATCTCATGGTGCTGTAGCCATCCAGTCTGGCTTCACTTAAAAGGCTTTAAAATGAATTTTGGCACCAAAAGCAATTGTAACAAGGATAATAGCATGCATTGTTGCTCTTCTGCAGTTAATATGTGGGTTTATGTGTTGGACATCCAGGGAAGAGCTGGCAAACATCTGGAAATGACAATCAAAGCCTCACACACAATTATAATGGCATTTACACATCTGCCAACATGTACAAATACCTATTTACTACTGTGTTATGAGTCTCATTCAATTAACTGCATACAGTAAATTCATTTAAAACAATGAGCTGAACAATATGTAACAAATGCTGGTTATGATTCAGATTCCTTCGAACGTAATGCAGATCTGTATGACTCATCTTTCTATTCACCCACACCATGAATTCACTTCAATTAATTTTCACTTTCAAATGTGTGTGGACTAGAACCACAACCTTGGCTTTGAATAGCAAAACATTGATGTGAAATCCCAAAAAGCCTTTGAGTGAATGAATGGCTGAGGGACAGTGCCAGCATAACACATAAATGAATCCAATATTTTCTTGACTCACAGTACACACAGCTGCTCTACACTGTTCAATGGTTTCTCAGGTCTGAAAGAAGGTTTTGAAGCTTATAATTGAAGCTTATAAAGTCCAGAACACAATTTACAGCCAAGACAAAGAGAAGAACCCATGTTCACATGTTAAATAGCAGCAGAGTCAAACATCTAGAATATTACAGGACTTATATAAGAATCAGCAAACTGTACAGTCATACAGATTGTAGAATGGAAAAGAACTCATGGTCTCTAGCTAAACGTTTTTTAAAGTTGAATGGCGACATAAAAACAGAGTGTCTTTTAAAATGTGGTACAACTGTCAAATACATCCATATTGTGCATGTTTACATATAAAAATAATTAACGTAAAAGGAAGTAGAAAGCAAGAACATGTTCATTCCCATTTGTTATTAAAACGCGAGATGAAACGATTTTAAAAATGAAACATATTAACCTGTTAAGCATGCATGACACAGTGATAACGCAATGAAACGCAGATGAGCGACTGTCATGTTTAAAGTGTTGGGGATTAACTAGTTACATGTAACGAAGTTACATAATTTAATTACAAAATAAATGTAACTGTAATCTGTTACAGTTACTGAGAAAAAATGTGTAATTAAATTACAGTTACTTACAGAAATGTTAACAATTACAAAAAGCGGTTACATCTGAATGTTTTCTGTAAAAAGCTAGGATATGTTGAATAATATTATTTTGTTGCTTTGCCTGTTTTTGATGTGCATGATGCCTCCTGCCATGTAAAGGCTGTTTAGTAAAGCGATGATATTCTGATGCTTTTGATTGGTTCTCTTAATCCACATTGTTTCTGAAAGCTTTAGGATACAACCTGTCTGAGAGTTGCCACGTGAGTGATAAAAATGTGTTCCAAATTAAATTATTAGAATCTTAATTATTAGAATCTTTGAAAGTCTGACAGTAATCAGTGTTTTGGTAGGCCTAGGTCAACCCTGCATGGTTTAAATGTTTGAAAATATTAACTTTTAAAAACATTTGTTAGAAATTAAGAAAAGTAGGCCTAATCAAAAAGTAATCAAATGTAATCAGTTACATTAATAAAGTAATTGAAATAGTTATACTAGGCTACTTAGTTATTACATTTAAATAGAGTAATCTATAACTTATTACATTTCCAAAGTAACCTTCCCAACACTGCATGTTTACATAGGAAAACAATTAAAAAGTAGATCGCAGTAGAAAGCAAGAAGGCGTTCGTTCACAGAGAAGGCATTAAAATACAAGACGCAGCGCAACGGAATGAAAGCGTTTTAAACATATGGTTTTAAAAACCCGTCGCGCGTGCGCGAGACGCTGAAGAAGCAGCAAAACGCAACGCAGCGCGAGCGACAGCCAGAGGCGTCCGTTTAGCGCATGTTTACATAGCAAACTATTAAAAACATCGCTGAGCAGCGCTAAAAACGTGTTCTTTGATTTCACTTAAAGTTTAAGCTGCCGGTTTGTCCTACTAAGGAGCACGGGGATCACTGTATGCCGTTTCAGGTGTGTGTGGGACTGCATCTTATCAACACCATGGAGCCTGAGGCAAGTCAAGCTTTCTCTGATTGGATACTGTCTGACAGGTCGAGTTCCAGTCGTGGTTCTCAATAACGCCTGCGAGGGTTAAATCACTGACTCAAAACTGAAAGGATAGCGAATTACCAGATCAAGTTCTTTCTTATACCATGTCATGCTTTTGCTGAATGGAAGCTACTAGATTTCACATGGAGGGCACCCAGTAGGGGCCATTTCTTTCAATATCAGGTTGAGCCAGCAATACAATGGCACAGATTTGCTATTCTTAAAGCAGGTTTGGTCCAGCTCAAAGCATTGAAACTTGTTGAACAGTGCTTTTGCTGAACCTAGATGGGTACTTTAGCTCATGAATATTTAACAATGAACATGAAATATGAAATCTGAAATGTGGCCTGCGGTTAGGCACCTGTTGACAATCCTTATGTGGAAAGCAGAAAAAGAGCATGCAAAAGAATGACGAAATCCTTTCTATTTTATTATAAAACACTTATTAACGAATTTTCAGTTTAAGCTGGGATCGTTGGAATGTAGAATATGCTATTTGTCAGTGGTATTATTCAGTAGCCTTTTTGCATATGTTAAATTATTTATTCATGTTGAACAAAGCTGCAATAAATCTTTTTTTTTTCCAAGTCAAAATATTAACATCACTGAATCCTTTAGGTTACATGAACGAAACTAAATTTAATGGTTAGATCAGGTAGAAATAGCTCAATTGCAGGTTACCACTTTTCAAGGTGTATGTCTGAGAAACTCATATGGTATTAGACTGAAGGGAGCCTGGGGCAGATGAAATATATTTTGTCTCGAGCATTCTGACAGCTTTATTTTTCATGTATTTTGTTATCAGGACAACCTGACCTCAGTAGATGGATGATCCCTGACTGAAGCGGTGAACCCTTCAAAACAAAAACAGGACTAAACTGCTGTGATAGAACAGAAAAAACACATTAGAAATGATAATACAGGCACTGCTCTTTTTACACTTGAATTCAGTGAAGTAGGTACTGGGTTTGGGGCTTATTTTAATAAAATTAGAGTAAAATAAGTATTCAAGAACCATTAACAAAATATTTACTTCTATTTTCACACCATTTCAAGCTTACAGGAATAGTTTACCGAAAAAAATGAAAATTTGCTGAAAATGTATTCACCCTCAGGCCGTCTATAAATAAGTTTATGTAGATAAGTCACAAGACGTTAATTGGTTGACTGGAGTCCTCTGGATTGTTTTTATCATCTGTTTGGACTCTCATTCTGACGGCACCCATTCACTGCAGAGGATCTATTGGTGAACAAGTGATGCATTTCTCCAAATCTGTTCAGATGAAGAAACAAACTCATCTACATCTTGCATGGCCTGAGGCTGAGTATATTTTTTTGGGGGTGAGCTATTCCTTTAAATCTAAATAATTACAGAGACTTTAACATTATCTGTTGTCTCTGCATTCATGCCTAACTGAAGTAGTGACTTGCCTTTAAGATATATTAGACAGAATATCATGCGGAAAACAGGACCAGCTGACAATAAGGTGAAACCACACAGAGAAAATGAATCTCTCACCATTGCCGACATGAATATTTGTTTTGAGTGTTTTACTTTGGCAATTCATAATGTTCTCAGCCGGTGTATGATGAGAGACTGGAAATGGTTCTTTCGTGTCAGACCCCTGTGTCATAATGTAGGCACATTATGGTGTGACAACTGGATTCACTAACAGAAAACAATTCAAAAATGATCAAATGACATTAAAGAGCTGAAATGTATTAACTGATGATAGCTCATTTCAGTATGAATACAAAAAGAGTTTAATACAACTTTGAGTTTTGCTTTTTGGGTTTGTGCTTGGGTCAAATTATAATTTTTTATACAGTTTTTTTTTTCTCTATGGTCCACCTATAATGTTTTCCCCGCAAAACAAGCTTTTTTTTTTTTGCTAACATGAGTTTGTAATAAAATATATAATATATAGTTTGACTGGATGCTCTGCCTTTGACATTAATAACAATAAAATATTGGAATTGTTTTCTCTCTTTTAAAAAGTTGATAAGCCTGTTTGATTATAAGTTGGTGGCATTTTCCTATTTGCTTTTAGCATTGTTTCTGCAGACCTCCGGTCTCCAGATTTGAGGTCTTTTAAAGACTTTTAAAGAACATGTCATAACCCACATTAACTTGTTTATATTGGTTGATTCCTCATATTTTACTGAACGGCAGGGACAATAGAGAAAACTTAGTAGATAAGGAAAACGTCCTGTTTCCTGCAGGTTCGAAGTTGAGCTGGCACAATGGATTGCTGCAATTATCTAGACAATTAAACAAAAGCCTCTAAAAGTAGAAAAATGTGTTTTGTTGTTAGCATTGCTGCTATGCCCTTAATTTCATTCAGTGCTTACCAGAAGGCAAAAGCAGAACGGTTCTTCAAAGTAAGTCTGGGATTTGACAGGCTCGGAGGGGAAGCTGTGTATTTTAGTAGAGTGAAATTTACACAGCAAATAAATTATTTAGCAGAATCTCTCTGGGGAAACAGGACTGTGACACATGACTTATTCTTGGTTTTCTTGAAGGCAGATGGAAAATAGAAAGGATTTGATATGAGAGTGTCTGCTGTAACCCAATGGACAAGTAGTTGTTTTGTAATTAATATTCAAGGGTGTAATTTCTAAACAATGTAAACATACAGCTCAAGTTGTTTATTTAAAACTGTTGATCGTGAACATTCAAACAACAATGGAAAATGGTCCCAAATGTTACAAAATACATACCATGTATCGAGCTTGTTTAAATGTAGATACAAAAATATTCACGTGTACACATGACTGTAAAGAATTTCGGTCATGCTTTTTGTGAATTTATTACTTGAAATGTACCGTATGTTGTCTGTGTAGCATGCGGTATGGACAAATATTACTCACTTTCACAGCACAGATACACAGTTAATATACACAACATCCAGTTCTTCTGCTGTGCACTTATATATTACGCTTCACTCATTAATATACAACAAAGCAGCACGTCGTTCCAAAACCAGACAGTCTATACAGCGCAACTGATTAAAAGAGGCACCTTTTCCTATATGCATTTATATAAAGTTCACAAAGTACACTGCTAGCTAACTTAAAGTGATTGAATATAACTGAAAATTACAACATTTTATTTAACATTTTTTATAAGAATATACATTCTTTGTTGTGGTAGATTAGAGGTAATCTGGCGAATCATACATTTCAAATAAAAAATATGTCATCGGACAATATTGGGCAGTGATTTGAGGCTTTACTTTTTTTTTTTATTAGTAGATATATTACTATAACCTTTGCAAGACATCCTGGCTGTAGCATTAAAATGAATTTGCTGTACATTCCCTTTATGTATTCTATCAGATGTGACTGTACATGATTATTTTACACTCCACTGGAAACAGAAACCACAATACAGACTGAACTACCTTTATGTGGCGCTGACCCAGTTTGAGTCGCTTTCCGGGACTTCACAGGCCTTGATCTGGCTGCAAGTCCATCTCAATGAGTAAAACTGTGAGACAAGAACATTGGTGTGACAGGGCGGCCTGCTTTTTCATTTCCCTTTAGCTTGTACATAAACACGAAAATCCTTCTAGTTGAACAAGCACTTGCAAGTTACCACTGAAACCAAAGGACATTAAAAAAAATGTCACAGTACAAAGGAAATGGTAAGTTTACAAAATTAGCATTACTGCAAAGACTTACAATACACATAAGTACCACTTCCATTGTTAAGCATAAATTGGTCGACGTGTATTATTCTTCAAGATAAATAATAAGCATTGTCAAAGCCTATGACAGTTATATCAAGCTCCAACAGTGCTGTCCTTGTCGTCGTTGATCTCACAATTGATAGTTTGTTCTTCGCACAAAAGGATTTGACATTAGACCATAAAACCGTCAAGTCATGGCGATACATGGCATAATGACACTCAAACAAGCATGCAAACTGAATGTTGACACACCGCTGGGATGACTGATCTGGAATGATAGTGCAGAGAAGGGCATTCGGCTTCCAAACGTGCCTAAATATACACACACACACACACACACACACACACACACACAGAGACAGATCTGAAAACATCATTCAAAAAAACAACAAAAAAACAAAAAAAAATGAACAACATGTTTCGACGAAACATCACATTTGGTCTCTACAGTGTATCTCCATATATTGGATATTCAACAATCCACTTTTGGTTGCCTTTTTGTTTCTCTTTTTTTTGTTTTTTAACTTACCTCATAAGCAAAATATATAAGAGCAGTCCAGGCAAAGAATCCCTAACCTCTTTTTCCTACAGCGTATCATCAGTCATTCTTAATGATGCTGTTGCTCCTGTGTCCCTGCAGAGCCGAGTTGGCACAAAATGATGGCAAAACTACAATCTCGCTGCTCTCCTGAAGATCACTGTGGCTTTATTTACAGGTTTTATTTGTTGCAGAAGATGATCTGTGCCTGTCCGATTGTGTTTTTCATACAAGAACCTCATTGATGACTCCTATGGCAACAAATTGCGGTATGTTCAGCAAATGTAAGGTTTAGTAGCTCATCTCTTCAAAAATGTATAATACAGTCTGAAATTCAGAACTGAATTTCACTAGAACACGTCCGGAACATCTTCATGTCCTGTCATGGTCTCATTTTGGTGACCATACCACATCATTGTAGATGCTAAGTTAGACTGTGATGGACGTCTCGTCTTGACATGTGGATGCGCGGCGAGTTTTGGGGCTGCAGCGGGTCAGCATGGAGATCTGCGTGCTGAAGTTGTTGCCGTTGCTGCCCATGGATGGGTGCTGGTATTTGGTGTCAGGACCCAGAAACCTTTCGAGGTGCCATCGCCTCCATTTCCTCTTGATCTCACCTTGGACCTGAGAGATGGACAAGATCCAATCTAATCAATTGATGATGGATAAAACATCTTCACTCTACAGTTTTGTACAAAAACTCTACAAGTTACATTAAAGGGATAGTTCACCCAAACATGAAAATTCTGTCATTAATTACTCACCCTCATGTCGTTCCAAACATTTGTTCATCTTCGGAACACAAATTAAGATATTTCTGATGAAATCCAAGAGCTTTCTGACCCTGCATAGATAGCCACACAACTGAAACGTTCAAGGCACAGAAAAGTAGTAAGGACATTGTTAAAATAGTCCATCAGTTGTGGTACTCTCGTGAATGCACGTCGAAGACTGACAAGAAGATAAGAAGTTGTTGAATAAAGTTGTTATTTTTGTTTTCTTTGCACACAAATAGTATTCTTGTTGCTTCATAACATTACGATTGAACCACTGATGTCACATGGACTATTTTATCGATGTCCTTACTACCTTTCTGGGTCTTGAACATGGTAGTTGCATTGCTGTCTATGCAAGGTCAGAAAGCTCTCAGATTATCAAAAATATCTTAATTTGTGTTCCAAAGATGAACAGGGTCTTATGGGTTTGAAACGACATGAGGGTGAGTAATTAATGACAGAATTTTCTTTTTTGGGTGAACTATCCCTTTAAGTAACTCTGTAAATAAGGAAAATTAAGGAAGTAAAATGGTTGCAACTGGGTTTTACGCAACCCAGGCTCATCGGAAATACTTAACTCTAGGCTACATCTCTCCAAAACTTGAAGTACGCATTGTATTTCGCTACACAATTTTTTAGGTGACACACCCACATAAGGCACTGTAAGTGATTTAATTTTTAATCCATTGCAAATGTGGGTTTATTAAAAAGCCCAGTGTCATGGAAAAAAAAATGCTTTCTTTGCAAAATTATAATGCGTTGCTAGCAAATTTCACAGCGCTTTGAAAGTGAAATCTCTAGTGACTGGTGATACATAGTGTGTTCAGTTTTTGATTATTGATCAGCTGGAGAAAAAAAAGGTTTTAAAGTGATTCCAATGATTTTGTTCCTTTGTGCCGTTATTGTTCTGGTGGTGTTGTGAACTAAATTTGGACTGATTTTGGAAACTATATCTTTATCGTTATTCCTCTTTGGTGTGAATGGGCCTTAAGTGTGAACACTGCCATCCAAACCTTGGTGTGCACCAAACAAGCAGACTGAGACCCACCTTTTCAACAACAGAATGCTCAAGCATACCTGGTTCTTCTCTTCATAAGAGCTGTGTTGCCCATGATAGTTTGTTATAGGTGTTGGTTTTCAGATGTAAGGTAAGTTCGCAATATATACATCCTACAAGCTGTTTTCACCATATCCTTATGCCTTTTGTTTCTTTAGGTTTGGTGTTAAAATTGTCAGTTTTAACGCTAAGTAAACCTTTTGGTTCAGGCCGAAAGAACCAAGAAAACCAAACTACGTAAATAATAAGTGTAAACACATTCTTAAAGGGATAGGGACTAGGGACTTTATTCCACATTTTCGTCTCTACTGCGTCACTTGTGGACACGCGTTCACGACAGTACCATGACGCAAGCGTGTGGCGGCGCTGGCGCTGACCCAGATCTGGCGTGATGACGTTGAACACAAGGCACAAGGCACGGCGCATGTGTTTAATGTCATCACCCCAGATCTGGGTCAGCGCCGGCGCTGCCACGCCCTAGTACTGTCATGAACACGCGTCCACAAGAGAAACAGTAGAGACGAAAATGTGGAATGAAGTCGTTATTTTTGTTTTCTTTTACAGTCAACATTACAGTTGAATCACTGATGTCACATAGATTACTTTGTCGATCATCTTGGTACTTTTCTGTGCCTTGATCGTGGTAGTACCCTTGCTGTTTATGGGAGGGTCAAAGTGCTCTCGGATTTCATCAAAAATATCGTAAATTGTGTTCCGTAGATGAAAGACGCTCTTACGGGTTTGGAACGACATGTGGGTGAGTAATTAATGACAGAATTTTCATTTTTGAGTGAACTAACCCTTTAAATGTGTCAACATTTTATTATGTTGGTTGATGCACGTATCAAAGCAGTTTAGAAATTAAATGTCCTACACTAAACACAACCAACTGTGTTAATAAAAGTAACATGAGATAAAACGTATTTGCGGAAGCAACCATGCCATTTCAGCTTGCATCTTGTAGTATTTACTAGTCTGCTGGTCTTGCTTAACACTGGCTCCACATTGCAAGTGCAGTGATGTACCAGGTGAGCTATTGAGCAAGCTTAGTACGTCAGAAAAGCCATACACATGGTGCTGGTACATCAAAATGTATTAGTTTACAAATCATGCACTATGGTAAAAGTGTTTTGAGATAGAAACACAGTATTGTGCAAGGAACTGCATGAAAATAAGTCGTTATTAATCAATAATCTGCTACTGTAATTATAATTAGTGTAAAAAGGAACAAAAGTTGTTGTTTTACTGCCTCTAGTGTTCCCCTGAAAAGTGCAGCGAAATGTGAGCCTGGGTTGTTTTTATGGTAAAACAGGGTCATTTTACACATAGAAATAAGTTTGTGTACTTGTTGTTAAACTTCATCTGTGGGGCACAAACATGTCAAATTATCTGAATGCACCTGAAATAAAGTCTGCACCTGTGACCCTTTTACTTAATCTGTAGAAGCTAAAAAGGCCCAAGACGCTGTGAACATGAATGCATATATCAAAGTAATAGGCCTCCTCTGCCAGTATGTCTACAGCTATTTGCAGCCTGTGTGAGCTAGCAGAATCTAAGCCAATTACAGACTTCCAGGGCTTTAGCTTTTAGCTAGAGAAATTGAATGAAACTTCAATATAGGAAGCTGGTTCTAAACAGTTGAGACTGAGTGCACCTAAAGATTCTATCTGTCTTATCCATCCATCCGTGTCTTACCTCTCCATTCAGGAAACAGTAGAGTACAGCAACCACAAAACCCTGTTAAAACAAGTGACAGCAACTTACTCATACGTCACTGTAGGTACAATGAAGGCATTACACATGGGAATGAAAATGTGCTAAATGTCTAGAGATTCCTACCAGAATGTCTAATATGACTGTGGCCTAAAAATATAGTTGGTGAGTCCTGTAGCAGATATAAGTATATTTAAGTATAACTAACGGGGGCAAACCCTTCCTGAATTCATGCCAGTCATTCTGGTGGCTATGTCTATAAGAATGTTAAAATTGGGGCGCTTTTTTGTTCCAAGGGCTTATTTTTATTCAAACTAATTTTTTGTTACATGAAGGTCACACTTAAAACTGTATTGAAAACTTTCTACCATGCCTTTATCATTTTGTTCTTTCCTTTTTTTCCCTTAAGTTTGTTTTTAAAAATATTTTATTGTTTTAAACTCTTCCCAGACCCAGCTTGTTAATATTCAAATTATAGGGATAAATAATTAATAATCCTCATAAATAATTTAATAATAAATAATTTAAATATTTATTGTATGGAAATTGTTTAAATACATATTTAAAATGACGACTTTCTGACTACAGTTGTGGCAACTGTTTTTTTCTGAAAAGTTAATGTATTTATCTAATATGGAATTTTTTAATAAGGAATAAAATACAATTGGTAACTTTTTACAGTAAGGTTCAATTTGTTAACATTAGTTAACTACATTATTTTTATGAACTAAAATGAACAAAGATTAATAAATACTGCAACAAATGAATTGTCTATTGTTATTTAATGCTACTTATTGCTACTAACATTTTTCTAATCAAGCTCTATTAATGCAAAAAAGACAAACTATTGTGTTGTTCGTATTTAAGATACAAAAATGTGCTAGCTTAAAATGCCTTAGCAAGACAAAGTAGCAAACATTTTAATAAAAAAACTTTAAAATGTCATTTTTCACCAATTTCCAACACAGAATGCCTTTAAACACAATACATCATTCGCAAAGTGGTAAATTGAATTGAATAAACTAGTGAGAATGCGAAAAGTGTTTATAAGAGAGTTTATTTTCTAAATATCCACAGGGCAAAAGTGGCCACAGTTGAAGAAACACCCAATTATGCCATTAAAAAAACAATGGCCAATAACTAAAGTCTGTGAGACAGAGATTCTCTATGGAGACTGTTTGAGGAGCCCTGAGCCGTTCTACCAGACATCATTAAACTGTTCTGCTATCTGAACAACAGTGCTACGATTAGCCTGAGAGCATTTCCTCTCACTGGCAACTATTGATATTTGGGCTCTACTTTTTGTTTTCACAGCTAGTTTGAGTGATTAAATCCTCAGACGTACCTGAAATGACCCAAGAATGAGGTCAAACACGAGCCTTAGCTCAGTTTTTATGTTCTCAGGAATGAAAGCGAATATGATGAAGTTTATCCCAAAGAGTGGAATCAACAAAAGTGTGGATTTCGCCAACCTCCTATAGAAAAGAAGAAGAAGAATAAACATAACAACCAGCTTTATGGGATACTTTCCTGTCATTCGTAACCTGCACACAGCGCTGGGCTGAGAATGATATCATTACCAGGTGATATCAAAAAGCATATTACTGGAATAACAACATTAGTGAAAATTGCAGGTGCTTAAGAATTGAGTCTTGTTTTGTGCGAACTGCACAGTGGAGAGCTACTTAAGGACAAAGGACATTAAATCATCTGAACAGGGGTGGAGAGAACCAGGGACATTTTAGATGATGAGATTGCAGTGCAGTGGGTTCTCGCTTGCTGCTGGAGAGGCCAGCTAAAATATCCCCATATTTTATGCCCATGTTAAAATTACATAAGCTAAAATGTTTCTCATGTACCTCCAGTCCTCATCCTACCAAAAAGACGAGAATAGTTGGTCTACAGCAGAAGTTGTGCTTTAGATGCTGGTGTCTTTGTCAGACTTCATAACTATCTTAAACAACAAGACTCATTTGGCCAACCAGATTTCGTTTTCTGCAGGTTTTGCTGGTTAGCAACAGACTGGTCTACCGACTAGACCAGAACTTTCAAGCTTTAACCAATCTGAACCAACATTTAAATGGATAGTTCATCCAAAAATAAAAAAAGAATGCAAGAAAGTATTCATATGAAAAAAGTACTCATAGGCCTCATTTGCTAGATTCCAAGTCTTCTGAAGTCATATGATAGCTTAGAGTCAGGAAAAGATATTTTAAGAAATTTAAGGCACTACTATAGTCACAGGTAATCTTCTCCTTTGCAGCTCTCGAATCTCATTCACATTTGCCAAGACATCTCACACTAGGTTAACATCTCATTTAAAAGGGTAAAATCTCCTTTCGTGCTGCACAGAAGAGAGTTAGTCATGAGTTCAGAGTGACTTGAGGGTGAGCAAATGATGACAGAATTTTCATTTTTGTGTGAAGTATCCCTTTAAATTTCATGCTGGTCCTCTCAGCAGAGTGAAGAGATTAAAGAGAACAAATTACGGAACTAATCTGATTTGAATGCAAAAATCTGTTTGAATGGGGTTCAAATACTTACGAATATTGATTTGATTCATTTCTCCCAATGTCAGGGCAGTTGATCTTCTGCCGCAGTATCCGAATGATACAAATGAAGAGGATAAAGTTCATCTGTTGTTGGTGACAAACAACAAAATAGCGGGTGTTTTTATTTCCAAGAGCTTCATGTCATGATTCAGCGCAAATTACTGAAATTACCGAGGGGGCATAAAGCCAATGGTTCCAAAGCACAGTGTTTATGTCTCAGAGAAAGCAGGGACTGGCATCTATTAGCAAAAGTACAGAACAAAACTACCTCCTTAAGAGACAGCAGCGAGACAGACAACATTAGCTCTAAGTAGAAGAGATGGACTGTGTTAAGACTGTTTACTTTCTGCCTAGCAAAAACAAGTATTAACTGTCCAATAAGCATGTCTGAGTGGGGGAGGACGAGGAGTGTTTCAGTTTTCCAGTCTAAAATAGCAAATCCCCGACACCATAAATAAATCTGCATAAACATTCCACTAGACTGACAGTTTTTCTGTTATTCTTTCTCTCTCAAGTGCATCTTTCTTTCCTTTAAATCTCTCAAAAGAAAAACCATAAAGAGCTTGTAAGAGTGTTTTTCACACCTTTCAGCCCTTATTGATATTTCATGTATAATGTAAATCCCTGGAGAGATAACATCGCCTGGCACATACGTCAACAGTTTTGTGTGTTACTGACATCTTAGCACTCAGCACTAAGCAAATCCTTATATTGTAAGGGTGTAAACAAGCAGCAAAAACACAAAGTGAAGCTAATGAGAGAGTAATTGCTAAGTTTTCACAATAATTATTAGGAGCTTGCTGACAGATGTACAGTCAAACCAAAATTTATTCAGACACCAGAAATACTTTTTGATATTTTTGTTACTAATGGGCGCAGGACACTATAGTTCATTTATGTAAGTGAGGATAGCAAAATAAAGTAAACTGTGACATACCCCAAAATTCTTCAGTGGACTACCAGTAAAATTGATACAAATTTGAGACCAAACATTTGATTTCTTTTCATATTTTATTACCATTTTCTAAACTATTGCGAATAAACTGTGATAATGTGAGAAATGTTGAAGGTGTCTGAATAAATTTTGGTTTGACCTAAAAATGTTTTGTTATTTGAAAGATTCCAATAATTATATTCTTATGTGGCAGCCCTAATAAAGATCATGACAATTGGCTTTTCTTTTAGGGGAAAGCACAAGTAGACAATATATATCAAATACTAAAGAATAAAAAAATATACAAAAATATACAAAAATATATTTTTTTAAATTACCAATATAACAAGGAGAAAGCACTAAAATATATATAAAATATAAAAGAATGAAAATGTATTAAAATATATAGAAAAACAAAAATAAACGCATTTTATTTTATAAAGCACTAAAATACATCAAATATGCACTAATGATATATTCAGTTTAAATTGATATATAATAATCTAAAAAAAAAACTATTTATTTTATAACTATAATAAAAAATATGACAAAGAATGAAATATATATATATATATATATATTAAAATATAAAATGATAATATATTAAAGAATGAAATATATATATAAAATATAAAATTATATATTTTCATAACATGCAATATATTATTTTTAGTTAAAAATATTATTTATATAAAGAATAAATAAAAAGAAAGCACTAAATATATAATATATAATGAATTTGTGTGTGAGTATACTTTGTCCCTTGTAAAATGCATACTGTATATACAAGGGACACAGTGTATTTTAGGTATTGTAACTGGACACCATTTCTTTAATGTTTACGCTAGCAGTCAGTGAAGATGGATGAGATGCGCCCTAATGTTGAAAGCACTGCCAGGAAAGGCCAGACTTAATGGGGACTGCTGCAATTTATTTAACAAATAACTGACATAATAACTAAGACATTTCTCAGAAAAAAATAAGGAATATATTACATAAATTCTTCACAGGTTAAAAATTGAAGAACCTAGTCAGGCATACCAAGTGTAACCATGAGTGACAGAAATCATAATGTACAAAAACAACTTTCTCTAATCATAGTAATGGCGACATATCAGATACTCTAGGAGTGAAAGGACATCTCACCAGAATCGAAGCTAATATCGGGGTTTTGATAATCCACCAGAATGGGTCGGAATTTTCAATTATATCCCAGCATCTGGAAAAAATGGCAAATCAGTGTCATGTATACATTTGTGCTTGCAGTGACTATGTATTTATGTCTTGATTTTTACATAAAATCACTGAAGGCTTTCTATCTTACCCAACATCTTTGAAATAAGCCTTGGCAAAGCTCCAAGCCATGATGAAAATCGTTGGGCCTCCTGCAGTGAGGTGAAATAAGAGCGTATTTCAGTCAGTACATCAGCAGCTGCCGTTTTACATGGCTCACTGGCATAAATATTATGTCGAAGGTTAACAAAAGAAGGTTAATAAAGAAACAAATGCACATAAATGCAACACCTACCCCAACCAATCAGAATATACCACCAGAAGTACTTCCTCTCAGAGAAGAAGGAGACGGCCAACAGAGCATGAAGATACAGACCTTCCACTAGCAGCCAGAAGAAGCTTGCCATAATGCAATACTGGAAAAAGACAATCACAGCTTTGCAGCCAACCTGAAAATCAGAGACGAAGGAAATGAAAATGGCTTTGAGAAGTCATTCCCACCCTCGAGTGCTCTGAGGAGTAGGGACATCCTGACATTTACCACCATGATAACAACAAATTGTAAAACGCTGCAGTGCAACCACTGTATATGCAAATGTTTTCCACAAAAATGACAACCATTTTGAATATAGCAGCAACAATGATGATTTCAGATATCTCGTAGATATCTTGTTCTAAAGAAATGAACTCTTCATTCAGTAGTTTCCAATTAAATAACTAACCACATCATACATATATTTAGAGCTGGGTAGTAACTGATTACATGTAATCTGGATTACGTAATCAGATTCCAAAAATTGTAGCCTAGTAGTACTTGAAATTACATTAAATTTTAAAATACTTGTAACCAGACTACAGTTACTTTTTTATAGATTATATGTGACCTGTGCTGGCAAAATGAGTCGGAATCCACACGGACTAATTTTGAGCTACAGGCAAAAGAAGTGAAAAATGTCAGTTTTGGTCGAATTTGAGGTTTTCACAAAAATGAGTTCATTAAGCCCTCTTCTAGTGATCCCAATGCTCCAAATAGTAATTAAACATCTAAAATAATCTTTATTTGTACATTTTCTGAGAGGAGTACCTTTTCTCTGCTCACTTCTGGATGACTGCTGCTGCTTCTCAACACAAGTTGTAGGTCTATTGTTGCAAAGCGCATCATTCCAGCTTTGTTAATATTCATATTGAATTCTTGATGACATGAGTCCAAACCAATGAAATATGACTTTCAAACCCATGCTGATGAAAACAAAACGATCGCGCTGACTGACATTTGCAAAGCGGGTGCATAAGACACGCCTTTCCGCAAGCGCACAATCTCCCTTATAAAAGTACATTATTGCGAAATATGTCTTGGCGAGATTCACACATTCATAATCTGTTACAGTATCTCACAAAAGTGAGTACACCCCTCACATTTCAGCAACCATTTTAGTATATCTTCTCAAGGGACAATACTATAGAAA
>JAFVLL020030436.1:0-24237 GCA_021397915.2 Tor tambroides | reverse complement strand
GCAGGAGCTGAGTGGAATAACTTGTGACGCGTCAATCATCCGTTACCTTTGCATCTTGAGGTTTATTTTGATCGACCAAAACTTACAATGAAAGATTTCTTGAAGCATATGAAGATCATTTTGAATCAAGGAAGTTTGATGAATTTACGGTCAACAAAAAAATGTGTGCTCCCACACTCACCCCCTTCCTTCCTTCCTTCCTTCCTCTCCCCACAACAGGTGCTTTAATTCTCACATAATTAGTGACACTCCCAAATTTTCCCATGGTCACATGACATCACACATGAATGTTTACATGGCTCCTATAGGTGTACTCACTTTTGTGGCCAGCGGTTTAGACATTAATGGCTGTGTGTTGAGTTGTTTTGAGGGGACAGCAAATTTACACTGTTATACAAGCTGTACACTCACTACTTTACATTGCAGCAAAGTGTCATTTCTTCAGTGTTGTCACATGAAAAGATATAATAAAATATTTACAGAAATGTGAGGGGTGTACTCACTTCTGTGAGATACTGTATATCCACAATTTAAACATAATAAATGTATATTTGCATAGTAAAGTTAATGCACCGATGAACTTGAACTATTTTAGGTCATTAGAATGTGTAACTGATGTTGAATACACCATTGCTGTAACAAAATGCTACTCATTTTGCAATATCCAAAAGAAAGCATTGAAAATTAAATAGAAATAGTCATGAACGCATCAAGAATCAGTAACTGTAATAATTATTATTTCATGCTTTTACAGTGAAGACAGTTGTTGCATGATCTGTGTAGTTTGTTGATAAATCACTAGGTTTATGTTTCTCCCTCTCTCTCCCTGTAGATCTCAGAGCGATTTATATCAGTTCATCCTTGAGAAAAGGGCTTTTGTTCTTATATAGAACAATCCCACAATGTTCTCATGAGTGTGTTTGTGTGTCTGTTTGTTTGTGCACAAGTGAATTCTGAGACACCACTGACTGAGCGCTGATCCCTGATCTCCAATTAAGTGTGCATCTCTTGTGGGGCGTGCAGGAGGGCGTGATTGATAGGTGAAAGGTGAGATAGACTCTTTGATTCGCTCTACGAGCCAGACAGAGATACAACTCATCTGAAGCTTCTCCAGATGACCTTAGACCCCAGACAGAAATGCACCATAAGTTACAGTCTCTTATAGACCACTACACTCAATTGAGCTTTATACATTTGAACCTAGTGGACAACCACGTCTTTCTTTCTTTCTTTCTTTCTTTCTTTCGTCACCTCACTTTTCTTGCAGCATTGCATTACAGATTAATCATAAGACCATCAATAGTTGGCTGTCTGAATGTGTAGGGTGAGGGATCGATGGATCTGGTCAGCAGTGTGGAATGGACACAGCTCTAGGTGGGTGAGTGAAGGCCATGCCCAGGTGATCCATAAAGCCTAGTTTGACACCTGCTTTAGCTGGAGGCCAAAGAACTGTCTGTTCTGTCATCAGTAATGTTGAGAAAGTCTGAGAGATTGGAATTTCTCCAGTCATGGCTGCACTTCTACGTCTCCTGTTGAGATCCATCTCTATACAATGGCTGATTACCTTTACTTCATATATTTGCAGTGTTTGTACAACAGAATGGTATATTCCTCAAACATTTGGTTCTAGTCTTCTTCTGATTCTTCTTCTGCTTCTCCTCCTACTTTTTTTTTTTTTTACTTTTCCTCTTATTTTTCTTCTCCTATAGTTTTTATCTTCTTGATTTTGTGGTTCTTTTCCAAATTCTTATAATTCTTCCTTTTCTTCTTCTTTCTGTCTTCTTCATCTTAATTGTCTTCTTCTTTGTCTTCTTCTTCAACTTTCTTTTTTTCTGCTTATTTTGCATTTTTCATCCTGTTTTTTTTTTCTTTTGCTTTCATCCATTTTTCTTCCTTGTCATGTTTGTAAACTTCATAATTTAAAAAATGTAATATTAAAAAGTGAAGTTTTTATATTGACCCTAGATATGTATAATGTTCAACATTCAAATACTGACAGTATTGACATCATTATAATATTCGCATATTGAATTTCAATAAGCTTTCTTTTATTGATTTGCATACTGATTTGACACTGGTGTTTTCTTGTATCTGTTGAATCATTTTTAACAACCTTTACATTTCAATGACGAGATCATGTTGTATTTATTGTCATGCACGTCCAGCAGGAAACTATTTACTTTAAACTTTAATGCCATTCTGTTGCTGCTGTGCAAGCATTGGTATTTCTTTCTGGAAACACAAATTTGGAAATGAAAAAGAAAGAAAAAACTCTCTAGTTCCACTAATGACATCCCTGATGTCTTTTGAGGATAGGCAGTTGGCACAGGGACTCACAGACCGCTCTACTTCCTGTTGTAAATATTCCTGGAGGAAATCTTGGTAATTGTGCATGTGGTGCTAATGGCATGTCCACCAGTAAAGCAGCAGAGAATGAACATGGAACATAAAAGCCTATGTGAATGTGTATTTTGCTCATTACTAAGCAGTCTTATGAATAATCAAATCAGCACCACAGAAAAATTGGTAAAATTCTAGCCTATTCCAGTTCTGTGAGGTTTCCACTGCCATGGCAGTTTTAGATTTAATTGCCAGACTATTCTTAGCAGAAGCGCAGAAAAAGCTCTGGAGGGTTTAGATATTTGCGAACTGCTACACGAAATTAGGCAGTAAGCAATTCCTGCACACCCATGTTTTATTGATAGTACAAAGTATCCTCTTCACCAAATGTCATAATAAGTACTGACTGCAGGAAATCAGACAGAAAACAGTACGCTTCGAGCAGAAGTGAGGAGCAGATAGATCTCATTTACAAGAATCCCACTAGCTATAAGCACTAAAACCAAAAAACGCATTCACTGTTTATTAAAATTAACAAATAAAACTAGGATTGTGCAGTGCAATTTGGGGTCAGAAACATAAGAAGAAGAAATCAGGTTTAGGGCTGTCAGTTTAATATATTAATTTAGGGTGATTACACTGTAAAAAATGATCGTGATTTTAACGCTAAAAAAAACTGAAAACGCTACGGTAAAAACCTGTTAAATGGTTAACGGAAAGTTCCTGTAAAATTTACAGGGAAAACCCGTAAACTGACTTTCCCAGAATTCCCTGCGTTGCATTTCAAATTCTGTTTGAATTTGACGTTTTTTCTTTGAAATAACTATGTTTCTTCTTAGTTTTTTCTTATCAGTTATGTTTATTAGGGTTGTATGTTACATCCAATGTTGTTAAATTAATGTTTATAGCATATTTCAGTTTAATGAGTCTCACCATGATGGTGTTTAGTGCTTGTGTGAATGACACTGTGCACCTTCTACTATATGCTATTATTTAAAAGCTGCTCGTGATGGGCTTTGGTTCATCATGTGACTTTCTCATCACCACCTGCATTTGTTGGTTATCAGTGTATTTCAATGGTACAAAACAGATTTCAGTACTTTAATATGTTGGTATATTCACATTATATCAGTTAAAGAAATTACGGTATTTAACTGTAAATTTAAGTTAAAACCGTAAAACCTAAAATGTTGTTACCGTATTTTTTACGGTAGAATTCCGGCAACCACAGCTGCCAGTTTTTTACCGTAAATTTTACGGAATTTTTTTTACAGTGTAATTATAAAGAAGTTATGTGTTACAAAATTAATGCTATGTATTGGAATTTTTTTATGTAGGGAATTTTTTTATATATTATTGAAAGCACCAGTCTTTACAAGAAGCAGTTAGTGAAATATAAACAAAGCAAAAAAAATGTGGGCTTGAAAAGCCAGAATTTCTAGATTAATTTTGATATTACATAAAATGTGTAACTCGCTATACATAAACATGTTTGTATCCATGTTCCTCTGTAACATCGCTGGTCCTCTGAGATCAGGAGTATTCGGAGAGCATTTTGTGAAACAGTCGAGAGAAATGAATTTGGTTCCCAGTGGGAGGTGCTGGACAGGGCGAGAGAAGCAAGTTTGAAGAATGAGGCCAATGTAGCGCCCACCCCACACAGACACAGCTTCCCGAGCCACATCGACCAACGCTTTGATGCCAGCCTATTCTGTGATTTATTCATGCACGCCTGCCTGCTCTTCAAAAGCTTTAATTAAAGCTGGCTACAGCAATGTCATTCCTCAACAGAGAGAACAGCCCAGCAGGCCTGCTCTGCATGTAACACCCCACCACTGAGCAGTGCACGAGTAGTCCTATCACCGATAGAGCGCAACAGTGACTGGATACATTTTTAGTGGCCTTGGATTTAGATGTACTGTATGTTTCCCATTCATTTCCTTATTGGAGATTTAAAAGCAATTGATCAATAATCGACTAATAAACAACATGATTTGAAGCAAAATTATAATAATCAGAGGAAAAGACAAATGTACAGTATCTCACAAAAGTGAGTACACCCCTCATATTTCAGCAACAATTTTAGTATATCTTCTCAAGGGACAATACTGCACAAATGAAACTGGGATATATATTAGAGTAGTCAATGTGCAGCTTGTATAGAAGTACAAATTTACTGTCCTCTAAAAATAACTCAACATATAACCATTATTGTCCAAATAACTGGCAACAAAAATGAGTACACCCTAAGTGAACATGTCAAAATTGTGTCCAAAATGTCAATATTTTGTAGGAGCACCACTGATATCTGCACTGCCTTAATCCTCCTGGGCATGGAATTCACCAGAGCTGCACAGGTTGTTGCTGGCATCCTCTTCCACTCCTCCACAATGACATTATGGAGCTGCTGGATGTTAGACACATGGTGCTTCTCCACCTTCCACTTGAGAATTCCCCACAGGTGCTCAATAGGGTTCAGGTCTGGAGACATACTTGGCCACTCCATCACCTTCACCTTCAGCTTCATCAGCAAGGCATTTGTCATCTTGGTGGTATGCTTGGGGTCATTATCATGTCGGAAAACTGCCGTTCGGCACAGTTTCTGAAGGGAGGGCATCAACTTCTGCTTCGGAATGTCACAGGACATATTGGAATCCATGTTTCCCTCAATGAACCACAGCTCCCCAGTACCAGCAGCACTCATGCAGCCCCAGATCGTGATGATACCACCAACATGCTTGACTGTATTACAAGACACAGTTTTCTTGGTACTCCTCACCAGGACATCACCACATATGCTGGACACCATCTGAGCCAAACAAGTTTATCTTATTCTCATCAGACCACAGGACATGGTTCCAGTAATTCATGCTTTCCGACAGGTTGTCTTCAACAAACTGTTTGCAGGCTTTTTTGTGAGCCAGCTTCAGAAGAGGCTTCCTTCTGGGATGACGGCCATGCAAACCAACTTGTTGCAGTGTGCAGTGTATGATCTGACCACTGACAAGCTGACCTTCCACTTCTGCAACCTCTAAAGCAATGCTGGCAGCACTCATGTGTGTGCTTTTTGAAGCCATCTTCTGCACCTGATGCACAGCACGAGGACTCAACTTCTTTGATCGACCGTTGCAAGGCCTTTTCCGAGTGGAACCTGTCTTGGAAAACCTCTGTATGACACTGGCAACTGTACTGTAACTCAGTTCCAGGGTTTTACTGAACTTTTTATAGCCTAGGCCATCTTTGTGGAGAGCAACAATTCTAATTCTCAAATCCTCAGAGAGTCCTTTGCCATGAGGTGCCATGTTGAACATCCAGTGGTCAGTATGAGACAATTATACTCAAAGCACCAAATTTTAACTGCTCTAATACTAGATACACAAATTTGTATGGTCCTGTCAAGCAGACAAAACATGAACATGATGAATAGTACATGTGGCTTTGCATGGTTAAACGACGTATAGCTGTTATCACTTAGGGTGTACTCACTTTTTTGCCAGCTTTTTGACAATAATGGCCGTATGTTGAGTTGTTTCAGAGGACAGTGATCTTCACTGCTATACAAGTTGCACACTGACTACTCTAAAATATATCCAAGTTTCATTTCTATAGTATTGTCCCTTGAGAAGATATACTAAAATGGTTGCTGAAATGTGAGGGGTGTACTCACTTTTGTGAGATACTGTAAATACTTAACATTTTTATGACGGAATTAACTATGCGTCCCATAAAGCATTGCAAAGGACATAGTTAAAAAAAAAAAAGAAAATATTCATCTTCAATATCAATTCAACAAATAAAACTATTGATTTACAGCATATAGGTAAAAAATAAAATGTAAAAAAAGAAAAGAAAATAATATTGATAATATATGCTCACCAAGGCTGCATTTATTTGATAAATAAAGTATTGTTTTCCTTTTCTTTTTAAAAAATCTTACTGACTTTGAGTGAGTTTTGCTGATGAACTTTTTTGGCTGTTTGTATTCACAAAAAAATATATACATTTCTGATCAGTGAATTCCTGAGCTCCCACCACGGGATTACAGGTAGTGTAGTTCAGACTCGTTAAATGCCTGAAAGTTAAAATAACTTTATTACTCAACAGCCTCATTCTAAATCTGACCCCTTTAGAACCCACTTGTTACCATTGCAATCTCCCTCTATCTGTCTTTATCTGTCTCTCTCAGGTCTGAATATCAGCCATCACATCATCAGTGACATCACTGAACTTCCCTTCTGCAAAGGCCCCTCCCTTCGCCATCTCTTATCCTACTCCTTAGGTGGCGAGACATTGTGCGAATCACTGTAATTTATATTCGTTTTGAATTGTCTCTTGCTTTTTCTCATCATGATAACCATGCCTAGAACATCTGTTTTGTGCAGGAAGTGACGAGTGTTGGTTTACAGGCAATCAGATATGAAAGAGAGAAAGGGAGAGTATTTAAACTCACCTGCCAGAGAGGTCAGACTTAGCCTTCACTTGGTGTGATTTTGAATGAATGTAGCTGAGAACATGGCATAATTTCATAAACAAACTGCACAGTTGAGCATACAAGTTAGACTTCCTATTCTAGTGTGTCCTGATGTGAAAGTTATTTATTTTATCATATATACAAGAAATTGAAATAATATTGAGAAATATTATAATTAATAAAGCTGAGTTTTTGACAGTGATTACTCCAGTCCAGTGTCACATGATCCTTCAGAAATCATTCTAATGCTGATCTGAAGAAACATTTCATATTATCAGTGTTGAAAACAGTACATATAATCTACAGTATATAATGTTTTAGATTATAAGTATTTATATATATATTATAAGGGTTATAAACCTTTGGGTTTTGGTGTTTTGTTTAAAATATCCTTAAGATAAAAATCTCCTATAATAATTTCTTTAAGCAACCCGCCTGAAAAGTCAAAATTCACATGCTTTACATTGAAGCCATTTTTTAAAATTCATTATAAACTCAAACCTGAAGTTATACTGCATTTGGCAAAACTGACCCAAACCCAGGTCCAAGACCTCTAGTGCCAGCACATGACATCGCAAAGGAAGTTGAATTGTATCTTCTAGAAAGCCCCTTATCCATGCTTGAATGTGTGTGTATGTGTGTGTGGAAGGTTATGATGCATCACTCTTCCTGAGGCTGTCATTATGACTTGGGGGTACGTTATGCTGAATGCTGATTCAGTAGAGACTGACAGGCTGCTGTGTGTGTGTGTGTGTGTGTGTCTGTGTGTGTGTCTGTGTGTGTGTGTGTGTGTGTGTGTGTGTGTGTGTGTGTGTGTGTGTGTGTGTGTGTGCATCTGCTCTGGATAGTGTGTGTGGCTTCTCAAAGGGTGTGTGTGTGCATATTGTTTTGTGAGTAAGCACCTGTGAGTATCTAGGCATGCATCAGTATTTATTTTATGTCAGGTCTTATGGTGCACATTATGTGTTTGCATGAATGACTCTGTGTGTGAGTATCGGTGTCCATGTTTGTATAAATGTCTGTTGGTGGTAGCTGGCCGTTAGAAGTGGTGTCTGAAAGCCTGATGGGTAATTGATGACAGCACATGCTCACTCCCTCCTGTGGAGCTTGGCTTCAGCCTGCTTACCTCCCTGATCTTCAAAAGCTCACTCGCTTTCTCTCTTTCTCACACACACATATACTCACAGGTTGAGAGCAGAGAAAAACAACAAGTATTGCATTAATCAAACGGCCTCTTCTTTCCAAGGGAATTGTAGCACTTTAGAGGAGCTGCCTGGTCTGCTGCTTTAGTAGCACTAGATCACCCAGCCAAACATTTCACCCTCTCTAATGCGTTTTGATGACTTTTCTTCAGCAGGAGTTACAGCAATTATAATTCAGATGCTTCGCTTTTGGATGCATCATGCTCAGAGCTATACAGCGGTCTCTAAACGTTTTTGGACACTTAAGCCACATTTAAAAATGTATGAATGTCATTGCATTAGAGAAAAAAAATATCAAGCCAAGTGGCATTTATTTTAAACCAAGATAGCACAAGCACACTTTTCAAGCCAAACATTTCACAAAAAGAAGTTTTGGAGTTTAAAATGATGAAACAATAGATACACTGTTCTGAGTTTAGACAGAAAGTAAAGCAAGTGGAATCCATTTCTTAGACATTTTCAGTGAAATACTTTTTTTAAAGTGTTGTCCAAATACTAATTTTAGGGCCTTTGGACAGTATAGTCAAGAAACTTCCTACATACTGCCAAGGGAAATATTTCAGAGCCAGCACTGTTTGTGGATGGGTTACATTTTATGTTTGCAAAATGATAGAGTTTACTGTATGGTTAAATTGTTGTCACACTGTTCTTTTATTTAAATGCAATTATTATTTGATTTTCACAAATTCATTTGGAATATAATGAGAAAAATGATGGAAAAATGTACATAACTGCTTGAAACTAAATACGTGGATGCTATTAGCTTTGGTAAATGAAGGATCTCTTGAGGTTCTGAATGAGCCCATGTGCAGATTGAAGGGCAAAGCTTATTATTGTCTCAGCTAACCTGTTGAGACTGAATCACAGTAAGTTGTTCTGAATAAAGGCCTTCTGCATTTCCATATTAATCTGTCACGTTTAGGCCTCTGAGACACATGGCCTCCTGTCATGGTGCTTTGATAACAGAGTAGTTGGCATTTCCCTGCAACATAAATATGTATAATTCTGATAAGTATAATTGAATGGCTTATGTACCAAGAGAGCGAGACAGAAATCTCACAGGCTGGACCCGCAGTCAGTCTCACACCCCAGAAGATGGCCATGTACTCCTTCAACTCCCTCAAATTGAAAAGTGGTGCATTAGGAAGGTCTTTGAGTGGATAAAAGCAACATCGGATAACTTGTGCTCACCACTGATAAGTAAGGTACGAAGACCTTTGACCTACAAGCTTCACCCCAATTCCACAAGCTTTTTCCAAGCTAGAGATGGCCCTGAGGCCTGTGAATTTTCAGCTCATGAATCTTTACTCATCCTTGTGTAAGACAAGGATCCATTATGTTGTTGTTTGTTGTTTTATGTTTCGCTCTGTAGGTACATGTAGGTTGACCATGGTCTCAACAAACAATGATTAAACGGGCATAGGAACAAAATGTGTTTTCGAATTTAAAAATACCTGAATTTGGGGTTTAAAGACATTTTTTATGCAAGGGCCTGTCAGTAGTTACTATACGGTAAAGCAGTTTTTTTCTGTATCTTACCACTGAACACTCAAAATAAGTATGCAACTCAAACTCTCTGGAAACAAGTAAACAGTCAGCGATTAAAAAAGCATAAGAAACTAATTACAAGCAATAGGACAAAAAAACTACATAAGAACAAATAAATAAGGAATGCTACATATATTCAAATCAAATGTATAAAAACAAAATTGATTTAGTCAAGTGCAGTGAGAGATTTTCTCTCTAATGTTGTTTGATTAACATGAAGGACAGACAGCAGGAATATTAGACTGCTGTAACTTTAAGAGCTGTCCGGATCCAATATACTGTTACACATGTGTTTTCTTTCTCAGCTGTTTGCTTTCACTTAAGACCTAAATTACTCTGTTTACAAGGATACTTGCAAAGATGAGCATTTTAACACATATTAGTGTACCTATTTAACCGTTCAAGGCCTCAGACAGTGCGCATACAGCAAAATGAGTTCTTTTTCAATGATGATTGCATTTCAACAGCTTAAAATCACTTGTTTTTAAACCGCAATGCTTAAAAATGCATGCAAACGATACGTTTTTCGTGACCACGTAGCACAGTAACGTCACGTTGAGCTTGTAACCATGATAGAGACAATAGTCCAAAATTTGTACCGTTTAATCGTGTCTACCTCTATATCGCCCACCCCTACTAATCACTTTGTTGATCAAGTCAAGTCAAGTCAAGTCGAGCTTTATTGTCATTCCGCTACATGTGTGGACATACAGTGGAACGAAATGTCGTGTCTTGCAGGACCACGGTGCTACATAAATAAACATAATTACGAACATACAAGACTAGACTAACAATTTTTGACCTACATAGCTAACTCACTGAATTGGTAATCTGACTATACATATATTATAAACAGTTGACTGTACATACACAATCTAAGACAGACTATACAAGTACTTACATAATAACTGTACATGATATTGTGCAATAGAGGTATTTAGGGTTAAGAAGTAGTGCAGTAACAGTTTTATTTGTGCATTCACAAGTAACATTTGTGTTATCTTAAGTCCTTGTAACATGGAGGTTTAAGAAAGTGTCTGGTGCATATAGGGAGGGAAAGAGTGTGTTTTCCACAGGTGGTTTGTATAGCCCACTCACCTGTGTGTTGCACCTCAGGGTATAATGTTCTTGAGGTTTCCAACAGTTTTCTAGTGGTGCGTGTGTGTGGTGTGGTGTTGTGGGATGGGGGGAGAGAGGGTCCTGGTTTCAGGAGCTAGAGTTATGGATGAGGTTTCAGAAGGGGGTGAGGTGATTGGAATTGAGGGCTCTCACAGCCTGGGGGAAAAAGCTGTTGAGCAGTCTGGCAGAGCGGGCTCTGATGCTCCGGTACCGTCTTCCTGATGGCAAGAGCTGGAAGAGACTGTGGGAGGGATGGGTGGGGTCTTTCACGATACTGGTAGCTTTACTGGAGCATCGTGCAAGGAAAATGTCCAGGATGGAGGGGAGAGGGGCACCGATGATTTTTGCAGCTGTGTTCACTGTCCGCTGTAGGGTCTTGCGGTCAGCCGCACTGCAGTTCCCGTACCAGACAGTGATGCAGCTGGTCAGCACACTCTCAATTGTTCCCCTATAGAATGTGGTGAGGATGGGTGGAGGGAGACTTGCTCTTTTAAGTCGGCGCAGGAAGTGGAGCCGCTGTTGCGCCTTCTTGGAGAGTGATGTAGTGTTGGTGGTCCAGGTGAGATCCTCTGTAATGTGCACCCCCAGGAATTTAGTGCTGCTGACTCTCTCCACAGTCGAGCTGTCGATGGTCAGTGGGGGGTGGTCAACAGGGTTCCTCCTGAAGTCCATCACAACCTCCTTTGTCTTACTCACATTGAGGGACAGGTTGTTTGCACCACACCATTCAACCAGTTGTGCCACTTCCTCTCTGTAGGGTGTTTCATCATTTTTGCTGATGAGACCTACCACCGTTGTGTCATCAGCAAACTTGATGATGTGGTTGGAGCTGAACTTGGCAGTGCAGTCGTGGGTCAGCAGCGTGAAGAGCAGTGGGCTGAGCACACAGCCTTGTGGGGCACCTGTGCTCAGTGTGGTAGTGCTCGAGGTGTTGTGGCCGACACGGACTGACTGAGGTCTTCCGGTTAGAAAGTCCAGGATCCAATTACAGAGGGAGGCATTTAGGCCCAGCAGGTTTAGTTTGTTGATGAGCTGTTGTGGGATTATTGTGTTGAATGCTGAGCTGAAGTCGATGAACAGCATTCTAACATAAGAGTCTTTGTTTTCTAAGTGGGTAAGAGCCAGGTGGAGGAAATGGCATCGTCCGTGGAGCGGTTTGGACGGTATGCAAACTGGAGCGGGTCAAGTGTGTTGGGGAGATTTGATTTGATATGGTGCATGACTAACCTCTCAAAGCACTTCATCATGATTGGGGTCAGTGCTATGGGACGATAGTCATTCAGGCAGGACACAGGTGACTTCTTTGGTACTGGGGTGATGGTGGTGGACTTGAAACGTGGGGACAACTGCTTGGCTTAGTGAGATGTTAAAGATGTCTGTTAAGACATCTGTCAGCTGTTCAGCACAGTCTCTCAGTACACGGCCTGGTATGTTGTCAGGACCTGCAGCCTTGCGTGGGTTAACCCTAGATAGGGTCTTCCTTACATCGACTGGAGACAGACAGAGCACCTGGTCGTTGGGAGGTGTGGGTAGTTTTTGTGCAGGTTTGTCATTCTGCATTTCAAACCGTGCATAAAACTCATTGAGTGCATCTGGGAGGGATGAGTCGTCGTCACAGGCCTGTGGCAGGGGCTTGTAGTCTGTGATGGTCTGAATAGCTTGCCACAAACTCCGTGTGTCCTTGCTGTCAGTGAAGTGATTATTGATTTTTTGTGCATATAACCGTTTTGCTTTCTTGATGCCACGGGACAGGTTGGCTCTTGCTGTTTTGAGAACTGCTTTGTCTCCCGATCTGAATGCGTCATCACGGGTCTTTAGCAGTCCACGAACCTCTGCTGTCATCCATGGCTTCTGATTGGCACGTGTGGTGATGTTCTTGGTGACTGTCACATCATCAATGCACTTTTTGATGTAAGCAGTCACAGTTTCAGTGTACTCCTGTAGGTCTGTGTGGTTGTTGTAGGATGTACTGTATATTACTTTTAGAATTTGTTTAGTGCAAATATAGTGCCTCGCATACCCTAATCACTCGTTGGAGTATGGGATAAAAGCCCAATATAAACTCGAAAAAATGCATGAGTGCCGCACACTACTCAAACCCGCACCATTGCAAAATTTTATTAGCAACATTTTGGTCAGACTGACCTTCTTCAGGTTTTCAGAACACACAAAAGTATCAGGAAAATGTAAAACAACTCATTAAGAGTAAGGCCACACCTCCAATTATACAGCCAATATAGAATTGAAAATGACAAAAAGAAAAGGTTTAAATACTGTTAAAAATAATTAAAAAGAAAATACAAACCTAATTCTACACCCAAATGAGAAATAATACAAATTTAAATTCTACAAGATAAACAAATACAAAAATGATCTACATTACAAAAATATATACTATTACTTCTGAGCAGTAAATCATTAAATCCAATAAATAAATAAAATAGTGTGCAGAAATTATACTTTTTTTTCAAGTTTCAAATCTGTTTAGTCAGAATAGACAACCATCACTAATAAAAAATAAATAAATAAATGTTTGTTTTTTTAGAACAGGATGATGTAACTACAAAATCTACCAGCAGGGGCTACTGGGAGCAATGCTAAACAGCCCTGTGCACATAGACAAACAATTTTTAAATAACGTAGATGGAATAAAAGGACTCTTCCTGTAAATAAGTGGACAAAATATAACTGTGCTATATGGTAATGTGTGTTTTTGTTTTTGGAGTGATGTGGCTGAAATCTGATTAGGGTTATTGTAACTCAAGGTGCAAACTCTTTCTTCCAGTGTCTTCCATTCCGCTACCTATCCTTGTATCTCAGGCTCAATCCCACAGCAGGCATCACAGCGATCAGATTAATGACTTTAACAGTGCTGACATGGTCCCAGGCTCACCAAGAAACCAAAAGAGAGAGAGAATGAATGCAGTGCAGCAGGAAGTCTTTCAGAGTGACATTCACACAGAAGAGCCCAGCGAGTTGAATGAAAGCAGCATCAGGGTGAAGATGACATGATAGAATGGGAAACAAAGAGAGAGAGATAGGAGATGGGATTAGAAGCGGAATTAATTAGTGTTAAGGTCAGCACATGACAAATTGTGGTTTTAGAAAAAGCGGGAATGAAAGCGAGATGGGCAAACAGACGTAGCAACTACCCATGGCACTTGACAAATCGGTTGAGGGAGAACGAGAGAGGATTGTGCATGACAGATTTTGACTGGCATCTCTAATTAAAAGGTGCTGTCAGGGTCCACAGTGCGGGGAGAGAGGGGCCCCATCAGCCCCTGAGACTCGTCCCCGGAAATGATTGATGAGCAATTGCAAGATAAACAAGATGCCCCATGAGCTGAGCTGCAAACTGATGTATGCAGTATTATAAATAAATCTGCACCAGAAAGAAATGATAAAATAAACAAGACAATGCAGGCAGACAATGACTTGCCGTTTCCAGAGAGGCAGGGCTGTTTGGGTACGTGGGGAGTATGAGAGAGTGTGTGTGTGTGTGTGTGTGTGTGTGTGTGTGTGTGTGTGTGTGTGTGTGTGTGTGTGTGTGTGTGTGTTTGAAGTGTGTTTGAGATAGACTTATAATATGTTTGCTGCCGGTACAGGCTAAAAGTGATGGCTGGCTTTAACAGACGCTAACAGCAGCTGGTTTCATGGCTGAGACTTTGCTGAAGCGCCTGAACTCCCACACACTCCCAGCTTCCTTACGCAAACTACAACCTCTTGGGACCCAGCCAGACTCTGCCAGCCATAGATGCACCTTTAATGGCAATGCGCCTGTAGCTTTTCACTAGCGTGCATGCCCTCACGACGGTGTTTGTGTGTGTGTGAATGCACGGCCGAGTGGCGAATGTGTTTCTCGTGCCTCCTCGCTCTGCAGTTATTAGTTGTTGGGAAACATGTGTGTATACGTGAAGGCAGGCTGGGAGCTCTTCAGATCAGTACACGGTATCATTATCAAGCAGAGGGCAGTGGGATGGTAAAGTGAGAATGAATTATGAATGGAAAGTTGAGGATGTTCTCGTGCATGTTTTCCCACAGGGCCGTGCTCACGCTCATTTGCATCAGCAAGGCGCTGCTGGTCGTAGGTCTATATGAAATATACAGATTTCTCTCTCTCCCTTGACAAACAAAGCCGAGTTTTAGTATATTTAATGCTGACATGAATAGAAAATTGACCCTATTTGAACACGTTTTAGAAAGGCTACATACAGTACAACTGGGGAATAAAAGATGCTAAATAGCTATTTGGCTACTGGTAACAGCATTTTCTTAATACTCTTTTTTTCTGGTCTTAACAAATGATTCATTGCTAGATGTTTTTCTTTTTTTTTAATATATACAGAATTTTTTTTAACTTTCATCTTAATGCAGTAAGGTCTTGCAGACTATTAATCAATGTTAACCAGGTTATACACGCATTTAATAATCATGCACAGAAAGACCAGGGCCCGGTTGCATGAAAGCCCTTAAGCTAAGAAATCCCTTAGTTATAAGGTTAAGGGAACCCTTAGTGAAACTTGGGTTGCAAGAAAAATCCTAAGGGTCAACTTAAGGAACCTTAAGGCTGTCATTAAGTATTCCACTTAATTATCTAAGTGTTCCCTTAAGCGTTGCTACAAAGTCCTTAGTAACTATTTCACCTTGATAAATTTAAGGGACCAAAACAGCTCCCTTAAATCATCTTAATCTCAGTATTTAAGATTTTTAAGCTCAATTGCAAGACTTAAGACATTTAAGACCTGCACAAATAAAAAAAAATAAAAAAAATAAGCATAGTAGGGCAATGACTATGGTAACATTAAACTGTAAAATGACTGTAAAATCCATGACTAACAGGTTTTCATGAAACAAAAAATATATTTAAGAAAATGGGTGTTGTATCAATTATATTAATTTAAACTATTATTAATCAATTATTAGCCTACATTAAATATAAATGTAATGTATGCCTAAACTGTTTAGATTTTTATAATGCATTTATCTTGTCGATCCACCTGTTCACATTTACAACTCCTGAGTGTTCAGCGTCAAAACATGGATTAATTTTACCATTTGGTAAAATTTCCGTCCATGAGTTAACAGCAGGAGGCGCTTTCACTTTAGAAACAAAGCGGTTTCCTTGGTAACAACTGTACACAAAACAGCGCTGAAATGGGCAGCGCTCCTTTATTTGTTTGTGTTTTAGTTGGTTAGGTTTGTATTTTGTTATGTTCTGTTTATTGTCAGAGATATACATATCTGTTTTTATTGTGAGGTGTAGTAACTATAGCAACTGCGGCGCCCATTGCCGTATGTTACCAGGAACTACCGTGAAAAGCTTAGTATAAACACTTAGTATAAACTGTAAGTGTGACAGTTAAGACGTTTGTTGCAACGCTCTTAAAGAAATCCCTTACCTCAGGGAATTTTTTCCCCTCAGGAATACCCCCAAGTCAAATTACTTAAGGACTTTCATGCAACCGGGCACAGGAATATTTATTAAGAAAGTACTAAAATCTTTAATGTATTCAGAATTTTGAAATTGCTAGAAAATCGCAATGTAAAGTTGCACTGGGATACATAAAGATGCTCTAGAGGCTGCACTTGACCTTCAGCCCATTTTTAATGACCCAATCAATAGAGTGGGGGAACTATGACGTCAGAACCCGGAAGTGTAATTCACCACTGGTTCCTTCGAGATTTTCCTATGGGATTTTATAATGGCTTTTTTCAATTTATGAGTAAAATAAAGTCTGTGGTAAACATAACATGACAATACTTTGACATTTTGTTCTACAATGTAAACTGCACACACTCAAACCCCAAATGATCTTATCTAGTTACTTGAAAACATACGTCTTCAAAACTGGACATAACTGCTTCAAAATTTGTGTTTAGGGTATGGATGTGTGTAATTTACATTGTAGAACAAAACATCAAAGTATCTCCATGTTATGTTTACCACAGTCTTTATTTTACTCATAAACTGAAAAACCCCATTATAAAACCCTATAGGAAAATCTTGAAGGAACCAGCGCCAGATTACACTTCTGGGTTCTGACGTCATAGTTCCCCCACTCTATTGGATAAATATACTCTTTTACATGGAAGTAAAGACCTCTTTCAGAAACTGTAAGATTTTGAGTATTCTTTTTTAAAAAAAATGATTAAGAAAGGTAATTTAAATTATTATACTTCTGAAAATATAATTTTAACATTTTTAAAAGAAGTCTCTTTTAGTCATCAGTGCTGCATTTAGTTGCTCAAAATAGTTTAAAAGAAAAGTAATATTGTGAATGATTACAGTTTAAAATAACTGTTTACTATTTTAAATATAGCTATTGTAAAAATTAATTTACTCCTGTGATGGTAAAGCTGAATTTTCAGCAGCCATTACTCTAGTCTTCAGTGTCACATGATCCTTCAGAAATTATTCTAATATGCTGAATTGGTGCTCAAGACACATTTCTTATTATTATCAATGTTGAAAACAATTGTGTTGCTTAATATTTTTTGTGGAAATTCTGATTTTTTTTCAGGATTCTTTGATAAATGAAAGTTTATCAAGTGAAATGAAAGTTCAGAAGAAAAGCATTTGTTTAAAATAGAAATGTTTTGTAACATTATAGAAGTCTATAATGTCAGTTCTGTAGAAGTCACTTTTGATCAATATATAGCACCCCTGTAGAATTAAAAAAAAAAAAAAAAAATCATTAGTGGCTAAAAACTTTCAAACAATAATGTATAAGTTACGCATTAAGTGTATTCTGAAAAGCATATATATGATTGGTCTTGTTTTAAAAATGCTAAACATATTGCAGATTCTGCAAGGGATATGTAAATTTATGAAGCAGAACTGCAAGTCACATTACAGAGGTAATATGGGTTTCAAATTCCATTTCATGGCAACTTCAAGTCTTTTTTTATAACTCTGCATGGCCCTGAACACCTGTATGCAAGTGTGTGAGGTGTGTGTACAAGTGTGTGACCCGTATACACTGGTGCACCGCTGCTTCTCTCTCTTCCTTGAGTCAGCCTTCTTTGTACTTCTGCCGAATGAGTCCCACAGCACTAAAATTTCTCTTCCTCTCCCTCCCCACCCAACCCCATCATCTTTCTTTCTTTCTTCCTTCCATCCACCCCTTCTCTTTCCTTTTCCCTCACTTCTGGATCTAGGCCACAGAATGGGTCGATGATCCTCTACAATAGGAAGAAGGTGAAGTACAGAAAGGACGGCTACTGCTGGAAAAAAAGGAAAGATGGGAAGACCACGCGAGAGGATCACATGAAGCTCAAAGTACAAGGAGTGGAGGTGAGGCCGTTTGTTCGCGCCGTAGCGCACACAAACCCATCAACTCGCTTTGAAATCGTTGGGGTGCAAATAATGGGCACACTTAAGAAAAGAAGCCCGTGGTTTAGTTGTTGTTGCACATGCTCGGCAAGTCCCCAAGTCGGCTCCAACTTTTTCTAGTCCACATTTGAGAATGAAAAAATACACCTCAGCAGCCCGAGTTTAGTTTTCCCTTGATAGCAAACAAAATGGAAGCAATTGTTTGTACCTTATTAAGCTCGGGATGTTTGCTCTGCTCCAGAGTGCCGGCATTAATCTTCCCCCATGCTGAGAACCACTGCCATCACAGGTAGACTGCAGGGCCCTTTTCTGCTCTTCCGCGCCCTGGCACGGCCCCGCTGTGTGTGTGTGAGAGCGCTCTTTGATTTATCTCCACTCATACACACATATACGCGCTCACCAAACAGCGTGGGTGCTGGATCCAGAGTTTTGCTCTTCTGTTTTTTGGTGTTTGAACTGAATATCTATCATTTTCTACGGTGTCCTCTGGATAGTTGAGCATGCCGAGGTCATGTGATGTTGTTTTGCATATGCAGACCCAAACTCATATTATATAGTCATATAATTGACAAAACACACACACAGAATATCTGATACACTTGCCAAGACGTGCATTATTCTCTGCTTGCTCTCTCTTCATGGAGCTCTCATTAGACAGTGAACAGACCTCACTTAACAACCGAATCTCTGCCAATCATTTTTTGGCAGTGTGTTTCCTCACAGCAGATGTTTCAGAAGAAGTTTGGAGTTTCTGCCGATTATCCATTGAATTCACCAGCTTTACCTCTTAAAGGTATAGTTCCCAAAAATTACTTTCACTCATGTTGTCCAAACCAGTACAACTTAGCATCAAACAAGATGTTAACAGAATGTTTGCTCTTCTGTTTTCTATACAGAAGAGGGAACAGATTTTCAAATGGCAGAAAGTCATCATACAAATTATCATACAACTTGTGCTCTATAGTTCATACATTTTGTATCCATATTATAGGAAAAGACCAAAATTTAAGTTGTTTTTTGAAATTGTATATAAAACAAAGATTATGTTTTACACGAAAATACTATTTCAGTTATTCTACTTCAAAATATTTAATTCGGTGTGTTTAAATATTTGCAAAAATTGAAAATTGTGAATTACTCTAAAACCAATATTTTAGAGTAATTCATTGAAAATCCTGAAGCTTATTCACATTTTTGCATATTCACACACAGACATATACTGTACAGGTCATGCAACAACCAATGACATTTGGCATTATTTGAGAGAGTTTGGCTAATGACTTAAATTTTGATAGATTCCTCACACAAAGCTATTTAATGACTGTGGACGACTTGAAATAAAGTCAAATTGACTACTTTTGCTGTGCTTTTGTGGTACATTTTTTGACAGTCCCTGGCAGATGTTTGTGGCTTGGATGATTTTGCAGATCATCTCTTTTTGTGTTCAACAGAAGAATGAAAGTCGGTCAATAAATGATGACAGAATCTTCATTTTTGGGTGAACTGTTCCATTAAAGGACATTTACAGTGGTAAAAGTTTCTCAACGCATCAGCCAGCAGTCTTGTAAAGTTCAGATATATGTGAGAAATGCTGCAAAGATCTTTATAGCCCTCTGTCATCTCTAAGGTGTCCTCTGACCCACACACATACTGAATTCTACTAAAAGATCTCGTTTGAGCTGTGGTAACTCAGAGTTGAACTCACTTACTGAGCTGAAGAAACACTCAAATAAACCCCTCTCTCTCTCTTCCTTTCTCCCTGTCTCCTTCCTTTATATCTCTCAGCCAGCACCGCCTGCTGTCATCTGGCAGGCTTATCCTCTAACATGCCTCCATATGTTTTTTCCTGTGTAAATGGCTGTGGCTTACAGTGGGCTAATTTCAGAAGGGTGGCAAGAAGGCTTTGGGTACTAAGGTGGACTCAGCAGAAAATTGCATGTCTGGCAAGCAGAGAAAAAAAGAGTGCACAGTGCGAACACTTCCTAGCTCACAGCAGGCTTAAAGGGATAAGACAGAAGGAGATGTTTAGAGGAAGGTCCAAGTTGTTCTTTTTCCCAAGTAAAATGTAACCACTGCTTTCTCTGGATAAAACCGGCTTAACATTCTAATAGAGGATACAGGAACATTTCCTTTGGTTTTTCACACAAGAATTAAAGTCTACTGGTTTGAAATGGCAAATGGGTGAGCAAATGACAGAATTTAAATTGTGGGGGTAATGCTGAAATAAGTAATAATAACAATAATTCCAGTAATTGAACATTTTATCAGTTTGACTTCTTATAAGTTAACATTTAGCTCTTTTAAATTTCAGTAATGTAATTTTTTTATATTGTAATGTTTACATTTTTTTTAAAAAATCACATGATGTATAGCATAGCCTACGTAGACTACTTTGGGGCCAGTACAGTTTTTTTATTAAGCAAGAATTAAATTGATCAAAATTTACAGTAAATAATTTTACATTCTATTTTAAGTAAATACTGTTCTTTTGAATTTTGTATTCATCCTAGAAAATATTAAGTAGCACTTAATATTAATACTTTACATATTAAGTACACTTAATATATTAAGTAACTGTTTTCAGTAAAATGTTTCTTGAGAACCAAATCAGCATATTAGAATGATTTCTGATAGATCATGTGAGAGTGAATACTGGAGTAATGGCTGCTGAAAATTCAGCTTTTCCATCACAAGAATAAATTACATTTTAAAATATCTTAAAATAGAAAAGCGGTATTTTAAATTGCTGTAGTGTTTCACAATATTACAGTTTTTACTGTATATTTAATCACATAAATAGATACTGTATTTATTTTCATAGCCTTCAATTTGCTCCTTGTTTGAAGAACAACACTGGGTATTTTTATGGGTATTTTTATTTGCATAATTGAAAAAATAATCAATAGATTAATTAATTATCAAAATGATTTTTAGTTACAGCCCTATTCTTGAGTAAACTATCAATTTAAGAAATCCCCCTCTGTGTCTATGAAGAGACTACAGTCAAATGACCGCCTCTCCATAGGTGAAGCATAATGAGGCTTCTGATCAGATGACTCCAGCAGCGAGTGAACTCCGATGGTCCTGTGTTTCTCTCCTCCCGCTATGAGCAGCAGTATAATAGGGGAGCGGCCACTCAGTACGTCCTCCCAGCGCACCCCAGACCGAGCACGGAGCGATCAATCAGAGCTGTGCTCTTCAGGATAATAACCTTGCCCTATCAGTCTGCCTCAGACCTGTTTACTGCAAACGCAAATAAATGACGTGACCTTCACCTGCAGAGCCGTTTCACTGAGGAATTTTCTCCAGGAGGGGTGCGTGAACGAGAGGTGTCATATTGTGTGGTCTGTGTGTGTTTGAAACAAGGGCTGGTAAAACTCCAGGCTACTTGACTATTCCTTTAAGTGGCAACTGTGGTGGCTACCCAGCCTCCTTCACTCTCCCTCTCTCTCTCTATAGAACAGATGAACCTTGAGTCCACAGTAAAACTCCTTGTTCCCTAAAATTGGAGCAAGACGCGTGTTACAGCATTAGTACTTAACAGGGCGTGAAATAGCAGCCTGACTTCCTGATGTCTCCCCATCACTTCAGGTGAGAGTGTAGACGGTGAGATAGATGAGCATCCCCTCTTCTTCTTCTTACTCGTTCCCACAATGCAACAGGGCCACCTGAAAAAGGCATGTCCATTACTGGCTATCTAGTTTCTTTCCTGGTTGTAGCTGACGTCTTCCTCCTCTGACCCTCAGCTGCAAAGGCCTAATCAGGAAGTCAACCACCCGTGATCCCAGTGCACAGCGGACTCATCTATATTCCTAATAATTCCTGGCTACCTAACCGCTTTCAAGGATAGCTGTTTTGTCTTTCTATTACATGGCTTTTTAGCACCATCAATTCAAGGGGGGAATCTGATGAATAATGTTGCAGGAAAAATGCTGAAAAGTGGAAAAGTTAAGTGTCACATACACAGGTAGCTGATCTCAACTCTTTGTGTCTGTGCTGTAAATTCTGGCTGACTTGAGGGATCATCAGAGTTCAGTTTGTATTTGTGTGGCGCTTTTTACAATACATTGTTCCAAAGCAGCTTTACAGAAAATTGAGAAAGAGAGAGGGGAATAAAATAGTGTTTAATAAACCTTTAATGATAAGGAAAACTCTCTAGGATTTTATTTTATTTTATTTTGATTTTGGGGTTTGACATCTGGGCTTAAGCTAAAACCTCAGATGTCTTGTAAGGGCTTAAAGGGGTTATCCTAGCTTGACAGTCATTTATTATACATTTTTCAAGCACGAGAACATATTTTTTTAGCATTTTGATATCAGAGTTGAGACCCTATAAACTCTGATCTAATTCTTTATTAACAAAGTACATTAACAATTAACATAGAGGTGGTTGAGGAAGAATGCTTACTAGTGTCTATATTTAATTCTTAATCTGTTCTTTCTTTCTTTTTCTTTCTCTGTGTGACCAGTTCTCTTCTTCTGGACCTTATACCATACCTAGTACTATTTTTAAGCAATTCAATATTGTCAAGGTAAACCTTAGTAATTTTGATAAACAATTTGAAAAATGCTCAGAATTTACACATCCTATGTTAATCTTCTTAAAAATACTATATGATATTAATAACCGTTAATGCTGTGCAGGATCTGTAGTTTTCATAAGGGCAAGTACAAAGTAGAATCAAGGGCTTTAAAGCTGGACCTCCATGAATTATGGACTAAGCTTTCCGTTTCTGTCCAGTGTAAAATCATTCTTTTCTAATGTTCTATAGCCTTGTTTGCCCTTAAAAAGTCCTAGATTTGACTTTACTTTAATCGCAAAGGGCCTGATGAAAGGAAGACAATATCTGTTAAAGAATTCAGTCTCAGTGCAAGCATATTTTAGCTTAGTCCTAAATAAATTAGTTGTTAATTAACTTAAAATATATCCACTAGGTAGAAAAGTTAGGGCAGGAGCAGCAGTGTACTATTGCAGAGTATTTTAATTATAGTCACACATTGATTAGTTGCATTATTGATTTATATTGATTAGCCACGCAAACGTTTTATTTAGAGCAAAGAGTGTTGAACTTGAGTTTGCTCTTGAATGCTCTTCTGTAACTGCCCTTGTGTTTTAAACATTCAAGGCACATTTTTATGTTTTAAAAAACATTCAGCTAGTCACTCCCAACAGGGCTTTGTAATGAAGAATGCTGAGGGTAATTGAATGGATACGCTACGTGGTTTAGTTAAGTAATTTCTCAGGACAAAGCAGTAAAACAAGCAGTTTAGTTTTAATTTTTGAAGGTTTTTTAAAGTTTTTGTCATAGTTTTAATAATTGTTATGCATATTATATGCTACAAATGAAAGGTTTTTATAGGCATCTATGGATCCCAGATGAACCTTTACCATCCAAGGAACCTTACCATTGCACAAAAGGTTCTTTATAGTCAGGGGTGCACATAAGTGGTGCGCATGCGCGACCAAAATAAAAAATGCGCTGGGTAAAGTCTCATTTGCGTACCGACATAGTTGACAACAGGTAAAGCACAATCACCGTTTTAGATCGACTAAATGTAATACTGTATAAGATTGGTTCTTCTATGGCATCACTGTAAAATCCCCCTTTTGAAATAAGAGTGTATGAAATTTCTGAAAATCCTTTGTTAATGACCAGTTCTGTCAGTAATTTTGACAAGATTAACAGTTTAGGAATCATGTGCATGTAGAAAGAGAAAGATTTTAGCCAGTAAACGCCCCATCATTACCAATAGCAATTCCTGGTCATACCATAAATATTTGTTTTAAAAAACAAATTGTGTTTTGAATCTCATGAAATTGCCCCTAGCAGCATCCGTGCCACTAAGAGCGGAGGACTCAAGCGCCTCCCCTCTCTTGATTAGCTGTTAATTCGGCTTGTGCTGTTGATACACATATTGCCCTCCCCAAGACCCAACTCATGATTCCGGCATTCTAATAAACTCCCAAACACGTATTGATTTCTCTTAAGCGAAGGTGGCAGGGTGGGCGAGTTTTTCATTACCCAGTGGTAATTATACAGATTGAAATAAGCTTTCTTATTTAGATGCAGCTCCCGCTCTCTTAACCTCCACCGGCCGAGGGAGCGGCACTACCCCAGTGCATCATCATCCCTCGGTCCCAACACGTTATTTCATGTTGACTCCATCTAATGCGCGATATCAGGCGTGCGAGTACGCGATGAGCAAGGCTAATGGAGCGTGCC
>JAFVLL020030434.1:0-52664 GCA_021397915.2 Tor tambroides | reverse complement strand
GCTGACGAGGTGCAGGTGCCGATGATTAATATGCTGGAGATGTGGAGCGAGGTAATTGGCTGGGTGAGGAGCCTGGTCCTCCTGTGACACCTATTTCTGTTGGAAATATTTAAACACAGCCAAGTGCTAACATTATGTGAATCTTCACACATTTATTATTGTTCTTACGCTTGATTAATTATGTTAACTTTGTGTATTGACTTTGCTGTGCACGTTCATAACATACTAGGATTTCTTTTTAGATGACATTAACAGTAATAGTTTCTGCATGATTAGATTCAAGTGATGCTGCCAGTGAAAATGCCATGTTCATTACTGCCTTGAGTGTAAGTTAATCAAGTCAATAAAATCACTAACCAAAATGGAACCAAATGAGATCCTGATCCTTTTAATACATCCACTCGAATGAGTATTGAACAGTCATTCTGCATAAAGAGTACTACTCCTACCTCTGACTCAATTAGACACTGTTTATTTCTGGTGCATAACAACATGCTGACATTTAGTAAGTTTGAGTTCTGGAAGTTTTTGATGTGTTATATTGGTTGAGTGTTAATGAAGCTTCAATTTGGTGGGTTTAACTTGATATGCTATGTTGAAGAACTACGAAGAACATCGTATAGTCACTGCACAACATTCAAAAAGAGACCTGACACAATTTGAACACTGGAGACAACTACCTACGCCTAACAGCACAGCAGTGTGGCAACCTCCTGTGATTTAATCACCACCAGTGTGAATTCTCCTCAAGGAGTGAAAAGGAGGAGAACATTCCCGTCTCAAACTCTTGTAATGGTGCCTTTGAGCAGCACTCTTGTCCTCCAGGCATTGCAGTGTCTATGTTGTGAAGCCATCTGTGCCCTCTGAGACTGTTTTAATAATGTGAGGCAGTTCGGTATTGTGTTGAAATCTGCGATGTACCACAATAAGCCTTGTAGATGTTGTTTCCTCGGGCTCCAGAAGAGTGTATGGCTTGAAATGTTCTATATAAGTATTGTGTTCAGCCTCTGTGAGCTGGTTTGCTTTATGTGCCTCAATTTTTATACCTCAGTTTTTACCTCAGTTTGTCTGGAATGAATATTCTAGCACACTTAAAACAGTCCCCCTCTCGTATGTCATGGCAGCAATGCTGCGACTAGGAAAGTGGAGAGCCATACATACTGTATGTCGCATTCACTAGGAAAAGTGCTACACCTGGTGTCCGTCATTTGTTCAAATTGGCAATTCCTCAGTTTTACAAAAATCCGATGCTGTCTCGACACAATACTATGACCATCTGTGATTGGCGGTTTGTGTCTGTAAACTCTGACCCTGGCTCTCCCTGCCAGTTTCATCAGAAATGGAGAGCCGGGGCTGAGAACGATAGGACATACCTGTCCAGACCTCTTCAGCTCTAATGAAGGAAAGGTGAGGGGCTTCTTGGTATTCTCCTGCAGCAGTCATTAGGGACAGTGGGACTGGTCTGCGGGCTTCAGGTTAGCACAATTAAACGGCTGTCTTGTCAGCTTAACGTGAAGGTTGCCAGTGTGAAATTAATAGGTCTCTACTGCTTTTGTGCAACTCCGAGCTGCTCATTTTTCCCCAGCGGGAGGGTCAGAGGCTGAGTGTCCAGGGAGAAAAAGATAGAAAGAGAAGAGAAGGATAGTTGAAAGGAGAAACCAGAGGATATGTAGAGACTAAAGCATAAGGAGAGAAAAGAAACGTGCGTGGAAAGCATGTCTTGGTCTTTTTCCCCTCAAGGAAATCTATTATACCTGAAGAAGTTTTTCAGTTATGATACCAAAACTTAAAAGGACATTTTCATGCAGATTCCAATATGACCTCCACAGCAGCTAATCACTAGACCACAGCTCTCACCAGCTGAACATATTTAGCTTTATTTAATCATCTTGAAGCAAGCATATCATCAGAACACTGCCTCTCTGACTTACTAAATTGTATAAAAAGCAGCGAATGCACAAAATAGCATGTCTTGTCAGTTTGTTACCAAATTGTGGGTTTTGTATCTGAAACTCTGGATTTTTACCACATGCTCTTTAACTGGTAGTTCTCTTTCTGAGGTTCAGTGTTGTTCTTAAGCGCATCTGCTCCCACAGTATGCCGAGAGATTTGACAAAACTGATTTATCATCACTTTTGAACTGTGGTGTGACTTCTATTTAAATCCATGGTGTCATAACTTACATAAAATTTAAATATTATATTATTAATGCATAATTTAATTACATTTTAGATATTTTAAATATTTTAATTTATAATTGATTTTTTTCTACAATACATCAATATAAAGTCTAGAATACTTATCTTTATTTATTTGATAAATGCATAGTTTTTTATTTTACATGCAGACACTATAGAAATTATATAAACCATCATATAATCATAAAATCATTGGTATTTAGGAAGCGATGCAAGTAACCAATATGGGCAAGTTTTTTTTATTTATTTTTTATTTTTATTTTTTTTTTATATGCACTATACATTTCCAAAGTTTGGTGTTGGTAAGATGATGTTGTAATATTTTTGAACTCACCAAGGCCTTGATTGGAAAAGAAAAAACAAAAATATTGTGAAATATTATTACATTTTAAAATAACTGATTTCTGTTTTAATAAATTTTAAAATGTATTCCTGTCATTACTCCAGTCTTCAGTATCACATGATCCTTCAGAAATCATTCTAATATGCTGATTTTCTGCTCAAGAAACAACATTGCTTATTATTATCAATGTTGAAAATAGTTGTGCTGCTTTTTTTTTTTTTCTTTTTTTTGATGAATACAAAGTTCAAAAGTACAGCATTTATATTAAACAGACATTTTATAACATTATATAAATAAAGTGTCTTTACTAATACTGAATCAATGTATTAATTTCTTTCAAAATAATAATAATAATAATAATAATAATAATAATAATAATACAATCTTTCTGACCCCAAACTTTTGGATGGTAGTATAGCTGACAAACCTGTTTTGTTCAAATACTCATGATAATAATTAGTACCCTTTATCTGGCATATTAGTAAATCATAACCTAAATGTATTAAAAACTTGGTAAATATCTCACATTTTAAGCCTATCTTCTCCTTTTATCTCAGAAGTTTTACAGTCACTACATGCGTCCAGCACTGAAGGGAACCTCCAGTGAGCCTTTACTAATGGTCCCATCACTGACTGACCACACTAACAATGAGGGTCATGATTGGACCCCTTGTAGGGCAATAAAAGCCTTTAGACTGGAGATGGGACGCGATGGGCCACCCACTTCTCTTCCAGCTACACGCAGATGGACAAGGCTAATGGGCCTGTGATGGCAGGCTATCGAATAAAACCTGTCAGCACGCTTAGTAATGTGCTAAGGCCTAACAGCGGAGAGGTCATCTCAGTCGGGTGATGGGGTAGGAAGGGGGTCGTATAACACAAGATAGAGGGCACTTATTTGATGCTGTTTGGATTTGACAGAGAAAATGTTTTGTTGGGTTGCCAGGGGATTTGATTGGCACATCTGTTGCCAAGACAAGCACACAAATTTTGGGTATGCTGTCCGTGTTTTCATCATTAAAGGCTTTCACTATTTTGGAAGGAAAGATTAATTTGGGGGAAAAATTGTACTTTGTTTTGTTCAAAGGAAGTAGCAGTGTGAATTATTTACTAAGGAAGGCAAAAAATGGTTGGAGAATTGGTTGAGATTACTTTTTCCAAAAAAGAAAAGAAAGAAAAAAACCTTTAGAGGGTTAGACGCTTACAGAACAAACGACTGCAACTTTTGTCTCTCTCCCACTTTCATGAAGAAACTACTAATTTTATTTTATTTTATTTTATATTTTATTTTATTATTTATTTTAATATGGAATATATGGAGTGACACTTAAAATAAAATGGATCAGGTATCAATTTATTAACTAAAATATAACAATAAAAATATGTAAATAAATAAATCACTTATGGAAACTGAATACATATTAAATAGCTAAATGTAACAATAATATATAAGTTTTCAAGACAAATAAATAAACATTTAAAAACACTTTTTAAATTCATGTTTAATGTTAAAGTTAAATGCATATTTTAAGCAATAATTAAACTGTTTTAAAATATGTTTATTTGTCAGTTTGAAAAGTGATCTAGATTTGTTTGGTTGTTTGATTTTATGTTTATAAGCTGATAATCAGCTTCTACATTTTATTTTTAAATGGCATCAAATAAGTCTATATCTCAACTGTGGATATGACTTTATGACATTAGTCTAAAAAAAACAAGAGTCTTACTAGAAAGCATTCAACAAGACATCATAATAAGTAAACATGTCACTCCACGCAGGCGAACGTTTATGTCCTTGTTTTCATTCTATAGCATATTGCATGTATTTACACAATTATTTCTAGTGCTAAGTATTCGCACAATCACTATGCTGTTCCCTGATTTTATTTTTAAAACTTATCAGACAAAGTTAAGCTCAATAAGAGCACACCATCGAGATGCATCGAGATCCTTCCCACAGAGGTTTCATCAAGTGCTGCTATTTTCTAAAGCGAAGGTGACTCGCAGGTGAAACCATTTGTGCTTTGACACATTCGTCTTTACTCCACTGCATTATATATCATGTGCAGATAATGATTTCTCCTATCTGAAAGTTCTCTCTAATCTATTTTAAAAAAAAATTCTTGTTCTTTTGTAGGTAATACACTGAGATGATCATATTTCTTCTCAATCAATGTTCAGAAATGACATTTTTGAGTAATGACTTAAAGTGAATATTCTCCATAGCGTCAAGAGCCAAAGGCAGATGGTTTTGAAACAAAATGAGGATGAGTAAATGATGACTTTTACTCTTCAAAATAAAGGTTTCAAAAGGGGGTTTTTGCAGTGATGCCAGAGAAGTATCATTTTTGGTTACTCAAATAACCTTTCAGTAATCAGTTCTTAAATTTTTTTTTTTTTCTTTCTTAGTGTGAAGAACATTTTAATGATCTAAAGAACCTTTTTTAACTATAAAGAACCTTTTGTGGAATTAAAAGTTTCCATGGATGTTAAAGGTTCTTCATGGAACCATCAGATTTAGTAAACAGGTAAAATTAGCATTAGAGAGCAATTCCATAAAAGCACGATGGGTGGGGAAAATTCTGTGTGTGATTTACTGATAATGCGTACATTAAAGAACACAGACGCAGCTAGAGCATTTCCATAATGACCAGCGCAACCTACCAAGAGCAGGGCAAATTCCTGCCTGCTTTAAGACATGCTTTTTTTGGGCGTTAAATAATGGTACAAATGTTAGTAAATCATGTTGCGTGATTCATTTTAATACTCTCCTCCCATAAGTTTTGCATCTGAAAGGGAAACTCCTACAAATTCATATTCAGTAAGGTCAGGCGCAAAAATAACTGTGTCCACAGCTTTTCAGTGCTAATTCATCTCTTATAATTCATCTTTAGTAAATCCTGACATTACTATTTTAACACCAAAAGAGGGTTTGCGCTGGCGCAAGCTGTTAGTAAATCTGCCCCTTAAAAAAACTTTATTGCCACTGAAGTTCCATGAAGAAACTTGAACATCAATGGAACCTTCTATTCCACAAAATGTTCTTTCACACTAAGAAAAATGTTTATTTTAAGAACTGAAGATTGAAAGGTTCTTTGGGGAACCAAAAATGTTTCTTCTATGGCATCACTCCCTTCCTACCAGGAGCTGAACTACGACTTTTTTTTACATTTGAGTGCAAGCAAAGCAAGATTTTGTTCTGTCAGTCCAGGTTACTGAAGGTTAAATCTGTGTTCTGTGTATATTAGACTTGCATTGATTTGAGTCAGTCTCTCTCTCTCTCTGTTTCATCATTCTAATTGCTTGTAATTGCACTGATTATATCGGGTCAGAAGTGGAAGCCACTTTTACCATGTTTACATACTCGTAGCTCAACTGAGAGTCCTTGAACTATCAAAGGGCTCCATCGGAGGACCACTGGGGCCTCCAACCTGACACTCTTACGGTCTGAGTGAGACACGCACAAGTGTCTCTTTGTTTACTAGAAGAGTTAAAAGCCTTTCAGGCTGTGAAATTATATTTCCCCTCTATCACACCCGCCTGCTGCAGACCGTGAATAAACGCAAACCAATCACTACAGGCCTGTTTTAAACATTAGGGTTGTTCCCTCGATTTTTCCCACTTTCTCATGGTTTAAAATGGGAAAAGAGACATTTTAGATGAGTTTGCACTTGAGTAAATGAGAAGTCAAAAAGTGGTCCGTTCCTATGGAGACATGAGCGAGTCAAACCATAATGCTTTGAATCTCGTTCCTCAGAATAAACAGTGTGCATTTGCGGAATCATTACCGGAGTGTACACTAAAAGAACTGCTCAAGGACATGTTTTCACTCTCATTGTTCTGTAGTCTCCCTTTGTTGGGGAACGTTAAGTAACATTTATTTCTCTTGGGCAGAAATAATGGGCGCATCCTCTATTATTCAAAAGCTGCCACAACTAGTATGTAGACAAATCTGATCTCACTCAGCCCACATATTGCTGTGATGTACAGCTGCGTTTATACATGCACTTTGAGAGATGCTCAAAATAAAGCTGGAAAACGTACTGTTTACAGCAGTCTTGACTAGCATAGCCACATTGTAAATACATTGTAAACCTATCTATCTATCTATCTATCTATCTATCTGGTACTGTACCCTTAATGTTATCATTACTTAAAAAAAATCAAATGGTAATTAAATTACTTGAAAATGTCACATTTTGGAATCATAAGTCTGATATCTACTGTCTTTAAACATATTTCACTGTAAAATCCATAAAATTAAGATCTTAAGTATTTATAGTTGGAAATTATCAAGTACAAAGCATGAGCTCTTTTGACTAATATTTTTTGCTTTGTTGTAGTTGTGAGTATTAGGAAGAAGCAAGTGTGATCAAAGTCCAGTCTTAATTTCCCTTTTATGTCATGTTCTATAAGATTTTTAAATAATTTGTAAATTTGTAAATCTTATAGAACATGAAATTTTGAGCTAATTCAGTATAGATAAGTAAAAAGGGATAGTTCACCCAAAATATAAAAAAATATATACTGTGTTTTGAAAAATGCCTCAATGCTTTGTTGTCCATAAAATGAAAGTGAAGAGGTGTGATGTTGTTTATTTTTAAATATGTTTGTGTGTGTATGTGTATGTGTGTATGTGTGTGTGTGTGTGTGTGTGTGTGTGTGTGTGTGTGTGTGTGTGTGTGTGTGTGTGTGTGTGTGTGTACTTGTTTTTTCTATCCTGGTGGGGACTTAGACCTGAATACACACAGCCTCATGGGGACTTGTGTCACGGTGGGGACCTAAATTGAGGTCCCCACGGGTAAACAAGCTTAAAAATCACACAGAATGAAGTTTTTTGAAAATGTAAAAATGCAGAAAATTTTCCTGTAAGGGGTAGGTTTAGGTGTAGGGTTGGTGTAGGACGATAGAAAATACGGTCTGTACAGCAGAACAACATTATGCCTATGAGAGTCCCCACAAGGATAGCAGAACAAGTGTGAATGAGTGTGTGTGTGTGTGTGTACCTGTTTTTATATTCTGGTGGGGACTTAAACCTGAATACACACAGACTCATGGGGACTCACGGTGGGGACCTAAATTGAGGTCCCCATGGGTAAACAAGCTTATAAATCACACAGAATGAAGTTTTTTGAAAATCTAAAAATGCAAAAAGTTTCCTGTAAGGGGTAGGTTTAGGTGTAGGGTTGGTGTAGGGCAATAGAATATACGGTCTGTACAGCAGGAAAAACCATTACGCCTATGGAGAGTCCCCACAAGGATAGCAAACCAGACGTGCGTGTGTGTGTGTGTGTGTGTATGTGTGTGTGTGTGTGTGTGTGTGTGTGTGTGTGTGTGTGTGTGTATCTGTACATACTACATTGAAGAAATAAAGTCACACAGTTTGGAATTACATGAGGGTGAGTAAAGAGAAATTCTAGTTAACTTTACTAGTTAACTTTACTTAAACGGCAGTTTGAGAAAAACATGCAAATCCTACCCTGTTGAGAAAAAATAAGAAAAGAAAAAAAAACATTTTGAAACATGACAGCTGATTTGAGCTGGTTTAAGCTGGTCCTGAGCTTGTTATAAACTGGTTATGAGCTGGTTTAAGCTGGTTATATGCTGGTCCTAAACTGAAACTGAAGCTAAAGCAATTAGCTCCGGCACAGGACCAGCTTATAACCAGCTTAAACCAGCTCAAACCAGCTGCCATGCTTCAAAACATAACTAAACAGCAGATGCTGTTTTTTTTGTTTGTTTGTTTGTTTTGTTTTGTTTTTTGTTTTTTTTAACAGGGTAGTCCTCATTGTTTGAGTCAAATACTTTTTGCATGTTTTCTTTAAGATTTTGTAAGATTTTAGTAAGATTTTGTGGTGTATATTTTCAGAAACCTCACCTCAACTTTCCCTTTGTTGTTCTTTTCAGCCATTTCATGCAGTGTTGAATGATATCCTTTATTGTGTCTGTAGACTTAATGAAACATTTCTTGCAATATTCAGCACCTGTGCTGTCAGTGCCTTTGGGACCTGCATAATCTTTGCATTTCTCCTTATTCAGGTTCACCACAAATGAAGCATCTCTCCTCTGAAGATAAACAGAGGTCATGTCTGACAGATGGCAATAGTTTAAAGTGGAATAAAGGTGGCAGGGGCTCTTAAAAATTCATGCTGTGTTTATTCCTGATGTGATTTTCTCCGCTCATAATGGAGGACAGAAACAATGCATGGCGATAAGATTTACAGGTTTTGTTCTTATTGATTGTGAGTCAGCATGCTTTATGCAAATGCCATCTGCCCTCCATCATGACCTTCTGCTTCTCTAGTTCAACTTTATCTTCTTTCGTCCTTCTTTATTCATTCCACAGGTGTGTATAGAGATTTGCAATTATGCAGATATGCCAGGAGTCATGGTCTGACAATGTGGTTATGCTGTTGTTTTATGGTGAAAGTGGTTATAGTATGAACCTAACCTGCGATGGATTAATCATTACAAGGTCAAAACTAAGGTAATTTGGTATTAATGTTTAATTATGTTTGCATTAGTTAAGGTATTTACACATTCAGTACACCAAATAATACATGTAGTTTATTTGTGCAGCAGTGCTCTTTACTCATTTCACTTGATGATAAAGAGTCTATATTCCTCAAACTGCTCTAAAACATGAAACTCAATGTAAATCAGTGGTAACTGAATAATAAATCCACTTTCACTATACTTTATTGATGCAATCTTATGCATAAGATTGATGTTTTCAATGTTTTCCTCTCCCAGTGTTTGCATTTCAATGAATGACAGCGTTTCACTTCTGGGTAGTATTTACTTTTTGAGCTTCATCAATGATAATTAAATTTCAACATAAAGGCTGTAAATGACTTGACTTTAGGTAAATGCCCCATCTGGGTTTGATATATGAATACATTACCCATAAAGAATGGTTTTCGCCTTCATTTAGGCCTCTGATAAACTGATGCTGCTTTAGGGACTGTGTGTATGGTTGTATTACAGTTGAATTGATCAGTCCCAATCATCTCTGAAATGTTTTTTTTTTTTTTTTTTTAGAAAGAGAATAAAAATATGTCATAGTTAAATTTGAAATATCAAATAAGGCCCTCCAAAGTTAAACTCAGAAAGAAGGGAGGAAATATTTTTGTCGTTCTTACATGGAGTAAAGGCAACTCACACAGTTCCACTGACGCTTTTCCATTTTTAAGATCTAATATAATTAACTTTCAAAGTGTCATTGCCACTTTTCCTCTGATACAGTTTCCCCAAAGTCATCTGAGTCTCACAATCTAATTCTGTGTTATACCGGCAAACAGCTTTTTCACTTTAATGTGAATGCAGTCCCCTGTGTGGATATATGTGTGCTCACTCTTCACCATCATTAACAGTAGGCAAATGAGACGGTGGAAGAAAAATAAACACGTAAAGGGTATTTATCATGCCAGCATTCTGCTATCTCCAACACAGACATCAGCAGGAGAGAGATGCAATGCGATTATCTTTTTGCCAGGTGAAATATTCATATGCTGATACAAGCATACAGACATATACACCATCATTTTCCTGAATAACTATTTGTTCTGTGTTATCCTCATGCAAATAATGATGCATACACATCAGGGTCTGAGATTCCAGCTTACCAGGAACTTACCTGGAACGAGATAGACGACCTTTCACAAATACGTGGACAATGGCAAACTGTATTTCTTATTTCCTTTTTCTTCTTCCACAGATGTGCCATTTATTTTCTAATGGCTTAGACGGGCCCCTGGTTTCTGTCTCATAGAAATTACATTTCCCAAGGGCAATATTGAAAATTCAAGGTTAATCATGGGCTGAAAAGGGACAGAAGAATGAAAAGAAGCAGTTTTCCTGAGCCGTGTCTACGGATTCCAGATGGCGAATGCACAGTATGTTCTCGGCAGTTATTTTTGATTCAATTAAAATCATCTCAAAGCACATTGAAATCTTGAGAATTGTGTCAGAGCTGTAAAACTGGTGCAGTTATACATGTCTGGCATTATTGTGTATACATAATGAATTCAAATCATAAAGCAGAAATGTAAATAATAATATTATTTACCTCACGTCTTTTCAAACTTGTATAACTGTTTTTCTTCTAGTGAACACAAAAGTTCATTTTTGAAGGTTTTCCACTCTTTTCAGTATAATGGAAGTGAATGGTGTTTGTCGAGTTCCAACATAAAAAGAAAGCACAATAGGACTATCATTGTCGATGTGTCTCATGCACTATATTTAAGTCTGAAGCCATATGATAATTTAATGCTGTTTATCACTTTCTTGTCAACTCATTTGTTTCTAGTTTCATTAGTTATTATCCTAATTAGGGGCCAAGCACCAAAGGTGCGATGGCACCTATTGTATCCGTTAGATTTCTTATTATTATTCTTCTTCCACTCTGGAAGTCTATGGCAGCCCATAGAACCCCTTGCGGGAAAGTTATGAAATTTGGCACACAGATAGAGCACAGTCTCAACATTAACCTCAGCAAATTTGGAGTCTCTAACTCAAACGCTCTAGTGCCACCACTTGTCCAAATTTGCACTCATGTTTATGCTAATAACTTTTGAACCTTAAGGCACAGAAGGAAAATTCTTTTTTTCCTCTGATTCCTTGGCTCATGCCGAGTTGAATGGACACCAACATTCAAAAATTGTAATGTTTAATTTTTTCGGTATTTTTAATACTTTGAAAAACCTACTTTTTCAAACTCGTCCTAGACGGTTTGTCTGATTTTCACCAAAATTGGCTCAGATCATCTTCAGACTATGCTGGCAAAAAGTTATGGAATTCAAGTTGATTCGTCCAACCGTTCTTGAAAAACGCACAAATGAATTCTATGAAAAGCAGCAAAAATGGATGTGAGGCTATATCTCCGCAACGGTTTGGCGTATTGACACCAAACTTGGTGTGTTATAACAAGCATGACCTGAGGCTACCTGCAGTGTTTTGGCACAGTGCCACCTAGTGGTCAGGAGATACGAAAAATGGCTATTTTTGCTTATAACTTCTGAATGGTTTGACCAAAAATCACAAAACTGGTCTCTTTAGACTTGGTGGAGTATGCCAAGTCGAATCATACCCAATTTTCCCATGTCAGCCATTTTGGGCGTTGGCCATTTTGAATTATGTTGTAAAAAGCAATAATTTACAGACGCATTGACATATCATTACGAAACTCGGTATGCGTCTTCGACACCATGCCCTGATGGTACTCAAAAAGTTTCGGGGCAGCGCCACCTTGTGGTCCAAAGTTATAATGAAATTTCTAAAAATGCTAATAACTTTTGTTGTCATTAGCCTATTGTAATGAAACTGATTTGGATAGATTCCTTGGATCATGCCGAGAACATCGATATCAGTTATGCCATAATTGGATTAACTTCCTGTCCGCCATTTTGATTTATGTTGAAAACCTGCTTTTTCAAACTCCTCCTACACCGTTGGTCCGATTTTCACCAAATTTGACTTAAATCATCTTCAGACTATGCTGACCAAAAGTTATGGATTTCGTGTCGATCTACAAAATGATTTTCATTTAACACATCAACAAAATTACTGGAAAGGTGCCAAACTGTATCTGAGACTGTATCTCTGCAAAGTTTTGACATATTTACACCAAATTTTGTATGTGCCATTGTCACCTCACACTGACCAGGCCACATCATTTTGGTAACAGTGCCACCTATTGGTCAAGAGTAGTAAACCATTCATTAACCATTCATTATGACATTTCCAAAAATGCTAATAACTTTTGATTGCATTAGCCTATTGGAATGAAACTGGTCTCAAAATATTCCTTGGGTCATGTCGACAACACACATACCAATTATGCTATTGTGGACTGAACTTCCTGTCCGCCATTTTGATTTATGCTGAAAACCTGCTTTTTCAAACTCCTCCTCGACTATTGGTCTGATTTTCACCAAAATCGAGGCAAGTCATCTTCAGACTGTCGTGACAAAAAGTTATGGATTTCTTGTCGATAGGCAAAACCGTTTTCGTACAGCGCCACTACAAATTTTAGGCATAGTGCCAAAATGACTCTGAGGCTATATCTCTGCAAAGCTTTGACATAATGACAACAAACTTTGTGTGTGCCATTCTCAGCTCACACAGAACACACTAAAATGATTTGATTACAGCACCACCTATTGGTAAAAAGAGATAAGCCATTTAATTTTATTACTAGAGGTTGTATTTATGATTTTTCAGCCATTTCAATTACAATCATCCTAAAATTGCTTTTATTACTCATTGTTGCATTTGGTCTGATGCTCCATGCCATTCTTAGCTTCTCATTTTGCCTTTGGAGTGCTTGGCCCAATGTTAACCCTCATATTCTGTTTGGGATATCAAGGACCGCAAGACCAATTAATAGTTACTAAAATTAAAGCATCAGGTTTATGGTTTTACCAGACAACTTATAAAAATTGATATTAAACTTGATAACACACCTGAACACAGCTAAAAACAAACTAAAATGTAAATGTAAACAAAAAAAATTATTAAAAATGTTAGGTCAGAGGAAAAGAAAATGCAATATAAAAAGCTTAAATAGAAAACAAGAAATTACTGAAATGATTTTCTTAGTTTTAAAAGCAATTTTTATTAAATAAAAATAACGAAATTATTTGTAATAACTTATTAATTTAATAAAAAATATTAAATAATATTAATACATTATTTTTTTAAATGTTAGTGGTGTCTTTTTTAAATTCAAAAATAGTAAATTAATTTGCAAAAGAACATGAAGGTTAAAACAAATTATGTATGTAGTTTAGCTGTTTTTGTTAGTAGATTGTAACATAACTAACTTCATTTTCCAGAGGTTGTCTGTAAGTGTGTAATTGGTCAGATGAACAGATAGTCCCGCCCCAAACTCACACCACTGGTTGAGCCAATGTCGTTTTTTTTTTTGTTTTTTTTTAATTGATCTGGTCGAGATGATCAAACAGGTCAATGCTTTGAAAGCTCTACAGTGTTTAAACTTTTCAGGGTAATCAAACTACAAATGACATACTTGTATTTATCTCTATTCTACTGGCATGTTAGGAAGTATTTAAAATTGAAAAAGTCACATATCACCTTATTTCAAAACAGTTTAAAAGTAGCTTCCCCAACACTGGGCCTGTTTATCTCTCAGTATGAGTAAGCATTGTGTTATCACTGGGTTTTGGCTGCCACAAACCAACAAACTCCCAGCTCATGAGTACTACTCGGCATTCTTACTGCAAAAAGAAAGAAAACCAAAATAAAGCTTTATCTCACCTCTGCAAATATGCTGCCTTCGTTTCATCGGCCGCAAGCTTGACCCTCCCCTGTGAAATCCATTCCTTTCTCCCCTGCTAGTTCCCACAGGGCCCTGTGGGAGCTGAGCGCATATTGAAACTGCCATCTTATCCCAGGAAAAAAGAGAAATCACACAGACACACCACTTCTCAAATAGACTAGTAATAAGTCTCGGTCAAGAGACGCACCCTTTTTGAGTATAAATTGGCCCCGGGCTTTAAATTTAAAGCAATTTTTGTATTACTCTGACGCTCGGAATATGAAATAAGTACAGAGGGAGAGAGATCAAAAATTGTGCAGACAACAGCAGTTACTAACAGGAACGCCATGAGTCTGGTAACCAGGCAGCTAAAAAATGGCAAGCACATTTTAGAGAAGAAAAAAAAAAAGCTGAACTTTAAGGTCAGCAGATAGCGAGACATATAGATTTCCCTGGAGCACTTTGATTTAGACAATACCACTGTAATATTATTTATGATTCTGCTTACATTTCTTCCATAATCTGACCTTACATTTGGAGCAGAAAAGGGCACTTCATGCAGTAATATCTCAAGCTGTGGCCAAGTATTGAGTGTTGAACACTTTCATTACTGCGTCAGTTTGGGATATAACTATTTGTTGGTGTTTTCAAGTCACTGTTGTGTCACCAAATAATCCTGAAAATCACTTTCACTCTATTTTCTTCTCTATGATCCAAAATCTAAAAGAAATTCTCTCTTAAATGATGCTGTAAATGACACATACTGTGGAAATGTATTATTATTATTATTATTATTATTAAAATATTGTATTGTAAATAATTGCTCTGACATATTTAGTGAGTTCATTCAGTAAATAAAGGATCCATTAGACTGATTCAAATGGTAATTCCTAATTTCATCTTTTTGAATGGTTTAATAAAATGACGAGCTCAAATAATGATTAGTTAATAAATGAGAATACACTGGTTGTGCATGCTTGTTTTTGATACCCTAAAAAGAGCCTGTTCAAAAGATTCATTTGTTCATGATTGGGACTACAGAAGTTTTGCTGTATGTTTTGATTCAGTAAAAAGAATTAGTTCATACAAGTCACCTGTTCATGAATGGGACTACACTGGTTGTACTGTACATTTTTGATTCACTGAAAAGAACCAGTTCATTGGAGTCATTTATTCATGTAAGGGACTACAGTACATTGGTTGTGCAGAAAATGTTTGATTCACTAAAAAGAATTGGTTCATATGAGTCACCTTTTCATGAATGGGACTACACTGGTTGTGCTGTATGTTTTTGTTTCACTAAAAATAGAACAAGTTCATAAGAGTCATTTAATCATGACTACATTGGTTGTACTGTATATTTTTGATTCAGTAAAAAGCACTGCTTCATACAAGTCTTTTGTTCATTTTTGGGAATACAGTGATTGTGCTCTATGTTTTCAATTCCCTAAAAAGAACTGGTTCATTAGATAGAGTCATTAGTTCGTGAACGTAACAAACCAGATGTACTGTATGTTTTTGATTCACTAAAAAAAAGCCAGTTCGTGAATTGGAGCTCTCTGGTCATGTTGTATGTTATTGTGTACATCATGAGGGTTTTTTTGTGTTTTTTTTTTTTCTTACTATTATGGTATACTGACTTTTTATCTTCTCATTTTCACATTCATTTTGAACTGTACATTCAGGTAATATATGACTTATTTTGCCATGGAGTTGTTTAGCGAATCAGTCTCAAGAATCAATATCGAGATCATTCAGTTGTGAGTAATCTACAAATTAATATTTTTACCCAGCACTAACATTTAGACACAAAACCAGGCATACCTCTCCTGTATTTTTACTAGCCTCTCTCTTTTTTTTGTAGGATCCTGCACCAACCGATCCTCTTTATGTATAATATTATCTTCACAGGACCATCTGTCGGATGACTAGCTCAAGTAACAGGTCATATTACATTCCAGAGACTCGTCCTCCTGGCCTGTGTGAAAATTGCTTTCCATGATCTTTTCAACTCTGTCTGGATTGACTGAAGCACTGAAGATGAAGATCCACTCTTCTCATCCTCTCAGCATCTGCTGCTTCTGAAAGTGTCTCTCGGTAAGACTGACTAACAGTTCAGCAGCAGCAGTTCAGCAAACACAAGTCCCTTATGGCCATTAAAATCATAGCAGGTATGAACCATAATCTAGACAAATTAAGGTTGTGTGTAGCAAATTAAGGTTGTGTGGTTCTAGCACATATACTTTTTAACAGACACCGAAACAATACATTATTAACATTGGCAGAATCTAAACTGTAAGCACTTTATGCTTAATTTTAGAACAATTCATACAGATTTTAATGTTTCTAATGCTATGCATTTTCAATAAATATGTGGTCTTTTTATAGGTGCATTTTCTCAACTCACCTGATATTGATACTAGTCCAGAAACATTGAGTTGTACTGCACGTTTGGCACATGCAGGTTCAAATCTCACCAGTTGTGGCTGAATGCCATTCCCCCAGTTCAGTATGTTATTTAGAGTGTTGAAATATTACTTACTGTACAAAATGTTCACAATATAGCCAACCTATAACTCATCAGCTCAGCAGAAAATGTCTGGCAGAGATGAACATTTCAGTGGATTGGGAAAAGGCAAAAAGTGAAGTACAAATTGAGTATAAATGGAAACAGATGTTGCAATTAACAGTGAAATTTTCTACTTAGCAGCAGATATCGGACCATTGATTACATTTAGAGGACAGTAACTTCATGTAAGTATGTGTGAGAGGGAGAGCAAGAGAAACTCATAGGTAAAGCAGGCATCACAGTCACACCATCATCTGTTTCACAAACACAATTTCTCCACAACAATTAAATTGAAATTATCTGCGGCATGTGCATTCCCCCCATCAAAAAACGTGCAATTGGGCAAATCTATTTTCTGTCGCAACTAATGCTGTTAGTGATTAATGAGTGTGAAGACAAAGTGGGAAAAGGCGGGTGCAGAATGGATGAAAGAAAATATGCAAGAATATGAGACCGATACTATAAAGCTGTTCCGTAGTTATTATGATGCCTTTCCAAATTCCTTCAAAGAGCATTGAATCCCACAATGCTTTGGAACAATCTTGGAGAGAAAAAAAAAATCATTCAGCATGGCAGATGAACCTTTAAAGGAATAGTTCAGCCAAAAATAAATATTTGCTAAAAATGTACTCATTCTCAGGCTATCCAAGATGTAGATGAGTTTGCTTCCTAATGGGAACACTGTTGGAGAAATTCAGCATTACATCACTTGCTCAGTAATGGATCCTCTGTAGTGAATGGGTGCCGAGTCCAAACAGCTAATAAAAATATCACAATAACCCACAAGTAATCCACACCACTCCAATTACAGTTAACATTACATTAACATCTTGTGTAGAGAAAATCTGCGTGTTTAAACAAATTCATCATTAAGACATTTTTAAGGATTACTCGTGGATTATTGTGATGCTTTTATCAGCTGTTTGGACTCTCATTCTGACGGCACCCATTCACTCCATTAGTGACGTAATGCTAAATTTCTCCAAATATTTTCCAATGAAGAAACAAACTCATCTACAACTTGGATAGCATCAGAGTGAGTACATTTTCAACAAATTTTCATTTTTCAGTGAACTATTTCTTTAAGGCAGCATGCTAAGTTTTCGAACACAGCCACACACTGACGTCTAGGGCTTTACAGCTTCAGTTCCAGAAGTTGTGACATGACAATGAATCAGTAGTTAAAAATCCTTGAAACATTTATATTTTATAAGGGCCTTTTGATTCTTCAGATAGGCATGTCTCATTGCTCTTCCTTGTGATGGGTAATATCAGATGCCTATGCCATCCTGGTTGACGAGTCATTTTTTGATATGTGGTTTCTTGGAAGTCAATGACAGGCTTTTGTGTTTTTACATCAAACATTGTGTCATGACCACAGAATGGCATGACTTCTGTACTGAGAGATTAATAGCCTTTACAGAGAGAGCTATTGAGCCTGTTCACCTCAGCCATGACACGACCATGACATGAGAGTCCTTCTCCATAATCGTTTCCTTTTTCTCTTTTACAAAGCAGACATCACGGCAATCAGGAAACTCATTTTCTGCAGATTGGATGTGACATTTGACACGGGTATGACAAATCTAATAAATACGCTCTTTATGCATGTGACGATTTCACTTGTGCATTCAGAGAGCATCGGCGAGGTCAGTCAGAAGAGGATGGAGAAGAAATTGATTGTGAAATGGTTCTAAAGACTTCAATTATTTATGGTTTTTATGTTATTTTATATTTTTGTCATGCACTGTTGTGTAACTGTGTTCTGTTTATTGCAATTCATCTTCCTGCAATTCCAACAACCTGTGGTTCATAGACAGTTTGATTCAAACTTCTCTGTCTAAAAATATATTTATATCATTTCTACTACCAATTTGTTGCCAAATATATAATTTAATTGGTGATTGCTTGTTTTTGATTAAAGAAAGACAACACTGGAAGATTTATGTTAAATAATTAAAACATCAGTAACAGGTTAAGTAAAAAATATATATTTACCTGTATATAACCACAACTATATAAAGGTGTGTTTATGGTTGAGCAATGTGCCGTAAGTAGATTAGTGGTGGACTATTGTGTGACTGCATTAACTTCAATTCAGTAAATTCTTCTACCTGTCAATTCAATTCAATATCCTGTGGTTATCTGCTAATTTAATTTAAATTCCAATCCATGCATTGAAGAAAGCCAATTGTTAAATGCTAAATTTGACCTAATTTTGGTTAAAAACCATGCTTCTCCTAAGAGAGTGTTGGCCTTGGTTGTTCTACAATTGGTATTCAAGAGGTTAATCTTGGTTATGAAATACTTAAGACAAACGAGCTCCTCTCTACCGCTTAGCTTTGCCTCAGGCCAAAATCTCTGTTCTTCTCATTTCTTTTTTGGGTTGCTTTCATTTCCTTTTCACAGTTTGCTGCCACCGAGTCAGTCAGATTTCAAACTGCAGGGCATGAAAGAGCCCATGGGTTAAGTGTATGTAATACAGAAGAATTATTTACACTTGCAATCATAGAGTTACGGTCTTTGAACAAATATAGACTGCGATGCTAAAGCAAGTCTATTAAGTCTGCTGTTGTATCACACTGAACATGTTCACTGTAGGTATATAACCAGCAGTCTTCAGAGAGACCTTGCTGTTATCAAGCCCTTTTCTCATTAAGAAAGTGATGAAAGCGTAATGGCTGCTCCGTGCACACACTCCAGAGCATGAAGAGAGGAGAGGAATATCAGATTCTGGAGCCGATGGGAATGTGAGCTGCACTGTGGTCTTTCTCTGGCTCATTCATGTACATAGCTCCCATTCCTCCTGTTATATCTCTGTTTTTTTTCCCCGAACAGGACAGAAGCCATTATGTTGACACTCTAAATGGAGGTTTAATGATCGTGTGATCCCACATCGCTATGTCTTCAAATGAGCAGCCATACGGAGTGACGCTCTTTAGTACCGACCCATTGCACCACGGTGTCTTTGAGTCTATGAAAAGTAAAACACATTCAAAGACCCAGTGGAGCACTGATAAGGGAAAGGAATATGAAAAACGAAATAAATACAACAAATTCTCACTGTGAAAATGCATTCAGTTTTTTTTTTCATTCTTTTTTTGCACATGTATAGTACAGTTTTGTCTGAATAAACACTGAAACCTTAGAATGTCAATGTGTTGACAACAGTGTTGTATTGTTAACTGAAACTATTAAAACTTTAATCATTTTCTGAAATTGAAATAAACTGAAATAAATTAAAATTTACATGAAAATGTCAAATTTAAAGTTAAATTTAGAAGTATTGCATTGGCAACTAACTAAAATACTAAGTATGAATATTGCAAAAACTAAAAATACTATATATATAATAAATTGCTGAAGCTTAAATGAATTGCTAAGTACAAATATAAAAAAGCACATAAGAAAATGACTAAAACTTAAACTAAATTTAAAATATAAAAACAAAAGCTAATGAAAAATATTAATAAATTATATAATATATAAATAATACTAAAACAGTACTGATTGGACTAATAAAAGTGAAGACATTTGTACTCTTTGTTCCAAGTTTCTCTTTTATGCTGAACACAAAAGAAGATATTCTGAAGAATGTTGGTAAAAAAAAATATATATATATATATATATTTTTTTTTTTCCATACTATGGAAGTCAGTGGCTACCAACAACTGACTGGTTACCAACATCCTTCACAATAATTTATTTTGTGATCAACAGCTGAAAGAAATTCATACAGGTTTGGAACAACTTGAGAGTGACTAAATGATGACAATATTTAAATTTTTGGGTGAACTATCCCTTTAAGTTACAGTATCATTTACTGATAAATGTGTCAATTAAAAAAAAAGTGTTAAATGTGATGTTTTAAATGTAATTGTATGGATTTAAAACAAACATACAATTTCATATGTCTCTGAAATGTGTGCTAGATGAATGAGATCACATTGCTTTATCCTGTGTAAAAGTCAACCAGGAAGTAAAGCATATAATATTTGAAGAGGACAGAAAGTCAATATGATATCAATGATTTATGAAGAAACTATCCGAGATGCTCAAAAGGTCAGTTGGAAAGGCAGGCTTACATTTTTAGTCGGTTTTTACACTTGAAACATGCAAAAACCCACCTGCTCTCACAATGCAAGCAGTGAGGTCCACAATATTGAGTTAAACACAAGTGAGTCACAGCTCCCATAATGCTCCAAGACGCGTCGTGAATCCCCACCAAAACCCTGCGGATGATTTGAGAAATGGCTCCCTCTTGCTTCTCTCTCTGAATCTACGAATGAGTTTATCACACATTAGTCAGCCTCGCTCTCACGAAGACACTGATATTTGCCTTGAAAAAGCCATGTTGTGGTAATCCCTCTCTGTGTATGTCGCTGGGTAATGATCATACAGAGCCTGCTAATCTGGATTTAGAGTTTGAAACACTGCCACTTGCGGCGAGTCCAATCCGCGGCTGTTATTTTTCACCCAAAGCTCCACTGAAGATATTCACCTGGCAAAGAGGGGGACAAGACGGCTAAAGGGATGCCAGCCGAGAAATGTCTGGCAGATCAGACTTTCCTGGATTGAGACGGATGTCAGGATTTAGTGAAACCTGCTCGAGGAATTAAACTATTTATCCCACCAGGTAGACTGATGGTTTTGTGGGACACATACGAGTTGCATTTTTTTATAACAATGCAATTTGCACCTTCTAAATATGACCAAATATATTGGTGAAACCTGGAGTAAATTTGTTTTCTTGCCATCACAGAAAGATGGCACAATTATAACAGTGAATTTCCTCACAAACAATCAAGCAAGCAGAATAATGACACTCGGCATATGCTCAATTAAAATGTAATCATTTTACTTGAGAGAAACTTTCAACAAAAAAACGGTATTTCTCTTCTTTTATCAAAAGTAATGATGCCTTTGAATTGCTAGGCTAAAAGTATGTGAACAGACCAACAAGCAGTCCCTTTTGTATATACTTGAAGGGTAAGTTTGCTAATTTTCAATCAGCTTTGTATTGTTAAGGGACAGTCACACTCTGACCTGCAAATTCATGTCATGTGTCGTGGGTTTTTTTTTTTTTTACATTTTGGATTTATTACTATTTGTTATGTGTTTAATTTAAAGAGATAGTTCACCCAAAAATGAAAATTCTGTCATTAATTACTCATCCTCATGTCGTTCCAAACCCGTAAGACCTTCGTTCATCTTTGGAACACAAATTAAGCTATTTTTGATGAAATCTGAGAGCTTTCTGATCGTGCATTCTCGTAGCTTCATAACATTATGGTTGAAAAACTGATGTTGCATGGACTATTTTAACGATGCCCTTACTACCTTTCTGGGCCTTGAATGTGGAAGTTCAGTTGCTGCCTATGGAGGGTCAGAAAGCTCTCGGATTTCATCAAAAACAGCTTAACTTGTGTTCCACAGATGAATGAAGGTCTTACGGGTTTGGAACGACATGAGTAATTAATGACAGAATTTTCATTTTTGGGTGAACTATCCCTTTGAGTTTTTAAAAAGACACCAAAGAATGTGACATCATATCACAACCGTTAATATCCAAAGAAATTCCGTATGCTCTAATTCCGTAAGTCTAGCGTGACCGCAGCTTTACAGTGTTGGTAGTAAATAACCTTGTTTATTTGTCAGCAAAAATCTGCCGTCATTTATGCATCATCCAGTGGATGTTTGACAGCTCCAGAGCTCTTGGTAAAACTACAAATAGAACTGCATTTTTTGTATTCCTGCCCACAGACAGTGTGATAACCAGATGGGCAGCGCCAAAATCAAAAGTATGTTAGGGTGTTCACGTTTTGCCAAATGGGAATGCCACAGCCCCTTTTTTGTTTTCTCTAGTCATGTGGCAGAGATTTCATTTTTTCCACACTTCTTCTGCATAGACAACCAAGTTTTATTAAAAGCCCATCTCTTGCCAGCAGTGGATTACTTATTTTACATGTGGTCTTGCATCATTCTGGTAACAATTGCATTGGCAACAAACCTCAAGGGGGCGATAGAGTTACATTCAAATGTCCTTGCCTTTATTCAGGCAAGTTTATACAAATAGACTGACTTGACTGACTAACATTTTTCCGCAAGAGAAAACTGACCCACAGTATCAGCTTTGAGAATGCAAAACATGCTTGCATTGCATTAAAAATTGAGGCCTGACATATTTCGAAATGCCACAATACACAAAATTGAGCTCACATAGCTAGAAACTTCTGCATTTATGTGCGCAGACTATCCTTCAGGCCTTAAATTGTTACTGGTATGTTAAGAAATAGAGATTGAATGACTGAGCTGAAAGGTATGTAGAAGTTTCATTCACAGCAACAGTTTGCTACCATCATCGAGTATGATTGTTCGAGTGGTGTTCCACGAGCGCTGATAAAACAGTTCAAAGGCAGTTGGATTTTTTCACTTATCACTTCGCTTGTTCTAGTGCGTTAAGGATTTCAGTGCTTCGGTCTGAAGGTTACATCGACAAGAGACTGTCTTTATGAGTGAGTTATTTGAATCACTTACTCTGCCAAAAACACTGTGTAATACAGTAAAACGATTTTCGATTGTAACATTCTGGCGTTTCGTATTTAATTCTGAACTGATTGAACACATAAATACATCAATGATACTGTTACTTTTGGCACATATAAATGTTTCTAATACCAAAATATAACAGTTAGATTTGTAGTAGTCTGTGAGTTATGAAGCACAGTGTAAAAACAAGTCTCCTAGTTTTTCAGATCACTGTCCATCCATGATGTGCCTGAAAAGTTTATTATCTGCCAGATAGGATATGTATCAGAAATAAATAACTTCCCCTGACTAAATCACTTCCAAGTAGATTATTTTAATGTCCCTATTGTTCTGAAATCTTGTGACAAAATTGATAGTTCGCAATAACTTACACTAGCTCAGATCTGCAGTGCAAACTTCCAGCCTTCCCTCTAAACTTTCTCATCCATTTAATTCCGTTCAGATAGGTCAGGAAAACCTCGCAAACTGACACATACAGGTGAGCTGGTTTGATTGCAATCACTGTACAGTGGAATGAGGAAGTTTGAAGCCTGTAGGATACAGAAGCGGGGATCTGGGGGAATTAAATCAAAGTGAGAAATGAGGAAGGAAATTGAATTAGATACTTCAATTAATTTTCCATTTCTGAACTCTGTATCCTCTTACATTTAAAGTCGGCTAATGGAGTGATGGACAGATGGAGGAGAAGTGCACTTTCATTTGTTTCTCCTCTCCTCTTCATCCTCAATTATCTAGTATTAATGATAGAGTCGATAAAGATGTATTTAAAAATCTTTAATTAAACTAATGTAGAATGAGACGTAGCGCGTATGCGTGTAATGAGGCCTGGAATCAAAAGCAGAAATATGAAATTAATAGTAAAAACTTCATCTCATTTTACTGTAATTAGAAATGACAAAAATCTCATTATGCTACAACCAACGTTGGCAGTGGCGAGTGAAGTTCTGTAAGTGTTATTTAATCAGTCTATTAGATTTGCATACATTTACAATTACATTTCACATCCACCAACAGAACAGGCAAAAGGAAGTTCAAGCTGACTTCAGATCTAAACTTTGCAAGGTTGTCTCATTTTAAAGAAGAGTTTTTACCCATGAATACATAACCAGCTTATGCAATGAATGTTGAGAAAATGTCAAGGTTCAGATTTGCTTCGTTAACGGCAGGGTTGAAGATGACTTTGCTATTTATTATAGAAACCAATGGAAAAAACGGAAATATTCATTAATATTTTCTGAGAAGGCTTTTATCGCTTGCCTTACCTTTTTGCCAGTCTGTGCAGTATATGCAGTTGTACACAAGAGTATGAAGTTATTTCATTCACGTCTACCAAATAAATCATCACTTTCTATTAGATTATTTGTACATTTATTCTTAAAAGAACAGACAGGAAATTACATATCGGCAAATTCTTTCAGAGAATCTTCCCATTTCAAATTTCCACACACACACATTGTAAACCATAACGATTCAAATCCAAAACTGATGTGCTTCTCAAAAAAAAAAAAAGACTTAAATTTTTCATTATTTTCCTGAGATGTTTCAGTACTCTGAGAGAAAAAGCAATAAAAATAAAATCAGACAGAAGAATAATCAATTGCGGAGGATTTGCCTGTTTTAAGAAAGACAGAATATTTCTGCTAGGCGCATTCTCAGAAGGGCAATCCTGCATAATATCTTCATCTAATAACTGCCATTTCTTTAATGCGCGCTCTTCCCTACTAGGCTTCTCAAAAAGGGTTTGAATAACTACCTTTCGAATTACCTGAGAGAGTCGTTTCAGTAATGGCTTTTTAATCACCTTGAAAATCACTATTCCATCACAAAACTTTCTCACATGGTGCTGAAAAAAAAAGTTTCCTTTGGATTTAATGGTCTTGGCAAAGTGTCTACCTCGTCTTTTTCTCTCAATCCCTCGCTTACAGTCTTTCCCTCCCTCTACCGCCATCAATCTTCAATTTTACTCACAATCAATCTTCAATCTTTTCCATTTTTTGACAAATTATACTGCAACCTCATTAAAGGCAAAAGTAATGAAGAACAGGGTATAGATTAAGTCCGTTTGGAGGGTGTGTTTTTGTTTGTGGCAGTCTAACACACAATGCAAATTGAGTTCAATCCATAAATAGATGTTATTAGTCTCAAGGATCACTAAACTTGGTGATGTGGATCCTCAGCTAAGAGAAACTAATAGCCAGTGCTCTACGCTTCACGGATCTCTCTTCTCAATTTCTTTTGTTGATAAACACTCACGATGCACAAACAGCCCACGGATAAAGAAATAAAAAGACGAATACTATCACTTTAGCTCACTTCCTTTTTGATATTCATTCAATGATTTTTGTAAGGATTACCCTTTTTAAAGTGGAGCTCCTGAAATTTGTGTGGATCTGAGGCTCATTTTCAATGCTCATCAATGCTCAGTCTTCCGACTCATCAGCAGTTTTATCATGTTGTGTTAAATTCTGATCAAATATGCCCTCAACATCTTGCAACTATACATATTTAACAACGCAAACGCTACTAGAAAAATGCTGTGGAATGTAAATGGCTTGTTTACTCTGGGTATCTGAATAGCTAAGCAGCATTAACCCTGTTCCTGCTTTGCTTAGCGTCTTGAAGATGATCGTAGTGGTTCCATTTTTTTAAATGAAATTCTGAAACTGAATAATTTCATGACATTTGTTTCCATTAAAGGAAAAGTTTACCCCAAAAATTGAAATTTTCTGAAAAGTTACCCTCAGGCCATCCAAGTTTCTTCATGGGAATTACATCACTCGTTTGCCAATGGATCCTCTGCAGTGAATGGGTGCCGTCAGAATGGGTGTTCAAACAGCTGATAGAAACATCACTATAATACAAAAAGTCATTCACACAACTCCAGTCCATCAGTTAACATCTAGTGAATTAAAAATGTGCATGTTTGTCAGGAACATATTCATAAAATAACATAATGATTCCTCCGAGTGAAAAATTCATCCCCTGTTGTCATCTCACAAAATCCACCAAATATTTAATTATAGCTGTTTTGAACTGTTTTCACTTAGGAACAGATATTCATATTTCTCTCCTGATTCAGAGACTTTATCATGGATAGAGGAAACAACGGTTTGAGGTTAAAAACATCTTGATGGATTTGTTTCTTAAAAACACACAGCTTTTCGCTTCACAAGATGTTAATTGATGGACTGGAGTCATGTGGATTATTTGTGGATTATTGTGATGTCTTTATCAGCTGTTTGGACTCTCATTCTGACGGCACCCATTCACTGCAGAGGATCCATTTGTGAGCAAGTGATGTAGTGATACATTTCTCCAAATATTTTATGATATAGAAACAAACTCATCTTGAATGGCCTGAGGGTGAGTCAATTTTCAGCAAATGTTTATTTTTGGGGTGAACTATTCCTTTAACAGTTGTTCAACATTTCTACATTCTTTTATATTCCATCTTTTTTTTTTTTCTTTTTAGAAAAATAGTTAAAAAGACATCATTGTTTCTTAAAGAAATTATTGCATTGTAATGTGTAGAGAATATTGCAAACTAGTAATCCAAGCTAACGTTATTAAGTTTGCTCATTATCAACAATGTTTAAGCTGATGTTGAGCTCAATACCTGAAGTCAACATACTTGTAAAGTTGTAGAATTTCAGAGTCCAAACAAGCATTGCATACACCTTTATTCCTTATAAAAGAGTTCACATACTTGATGATAATAGGAAAAGAATTTTGTCTCTCACTCTCCTTGAATCTGCCCAAATCACTGTTGACAGGACAACCTTTGAAGAAATCTTAGAGAATATGATGCCACTCCGGGCTCCAGCCTTCAGAAGTTTGTGCAGGTGAGCTAAGGTTTTGGACATTAATATTTCTAGTGAATTGCTCACTGATGATATACAACATGTAAATTCCCCATACTCTAAAAGGTTTAAATGTGTAATTTTTGAATTGCAAAAACAATTAAATTTTAATGGGGTTTTTTTTATTTATTTATTTTGGAAATTAATACTTTTATTCAGCCAAAAGGTATTAAACTGATCAAAAGTGACAAAGGCATTTACATTTTTACTCTTTTTTTATTTCAAATAAAGGCTGTACTTTTGAACTTTATAAACTGTAATAATGCTTCACAGTGTTAATGTTTTTACTTTATTTTTGATCAATTTCACTGTATTTTGATAAATGCTGTCACGACGCGCATAACGTCTTTCAAAAACATTTTAAAAATTTTACCAATCTTACCAATTTTTTGAACAGTAGAGTAAATGGTGAAATTAAACTGCATTCTAGATTGCAAGTCAACCAGCTTTGCTTATTAGCCAATTAGTCTGTTTACAATGCCAACATATGATACCTGGCCAAACAGATTGCAATTCCGTTTTATGCCACTAATGGCACCAAAATTGCACTATTCTATTTGAAACAGTTGAAAGCAACTCAAATCAAGGAATTCTCATTGGAATACTTATAGAGTTGCCAGTTCAAACTACTTTTCAAACCCAAGGTCATTGCTCCAGGTTGTCTTATGGAGTGCAATTCACCAAGCACTAGAAGTCAGAGACTGTGGGACTGAAGCTGGTAAATAACATTCTTAAAGACCATAAATATTTAATATGTTGTGCAGCAGAGTAAAACAGGGTAAAGGTTCAGCTGGATTTGGAGATGATGTGGAGACATAGCTCTGACTGGCTCAAAGGAACAGAAGGCAACAGCAGAATGCAGAATTACCCCGTGTGTGATATGGAACACTATATCAGAATGTCAGCGTCCACCACATCATAAGGCTGTTTTCATTACTGCAGTCCTGTCCTTCTGAACTAAACGATATGCTTCTAGTTTCCAGTCAGAAGTAATAAATTGTAGATATGGTGTTTATTTTGTGTATAAGGAGACATTAAAAGCAAATGTGAATCCTGACTTTTTAGGGGAGATGCCACATTTTATTGACAGAGATTAGTAGAGTGGACACTATTCAGGGAGACAGAGGTGTAATGAAATCGGGACACGACACGTGTTGCATTCAGATCTCCATCTAACACTTGAGCACCAAGGTTCAACTTAGAGTTGTGCATTTACTACTAAGCCACAGCTCAGCGTGAATGAAATTGGGCTTTTTTTTGGCATAAACTGAAAGTAAAGAAGGCATATTGCATATTTGGACAAGATTAAGTTCGTTTTGCATTCATTAATTATAATTTTAGTGCACATAATAATAAAAAATGACTGAACTAGGACACTTTCAGTCAGGTAATTTTAATGTAAAATATTTTTAGAATAAAAACAATATTTTTATATTTTAGGGTACATAATCCAAATGACAAAACTGGCACACTTGGCAGTAATTTTAATGTAAAATATTTTATAATAAATTTTATATAATAAAAAAAAACATTAATATTTTAGGGCACATAATAATAAAAATGACTTAAATGGCACACCTGACAGTTTTGATGAAAAATATTTTTATAACGCAAATAATAATATAATATTTTAACATTTTAGGGCACATAATAATAAAAATGACTGAACTGGCACACTTGACAGTAATTTTAATGCAAAATATTTTATAATAAATTTTATATAGGCTAATAAAAAAAAAATAGGGCACATAATAATAAAAAATGACTTAAATGGCACATCTGAAAGTAGTTTTGAGGAAAATATATAATAATAAAAACAAAAATATATTTTAACATTTTAGAACATATAATAATAAAAATAACTCAACTGGCACACTTGACAGTAATTTTAATGCTAAATATTTTTATAATAAAACATAATTGTAATATTTTAATAATAATAATTTCTAATATTTTAGGTCACACACACAAAAAAATGACTGAGCTGTCCTGCTTTTTTAATTCTAAATGTATTAGTGTATTAGGCTTTGTAGTGTTAAAATGTGATAATTATGAATTTTCATTCAAACATCCTGGTCTTCGAAAGAAAGTAGTTCTGAGCCCTGTTATAAAGCAATACATTGTCCAATTAGAGCAAACTAAAGAATGCCCAGGAGATGCATGGTATTACAAGGAGTAATGATCCACTACATGCTATAATGTGAATGATGGCAGATATGGATATATGTAAATATAAAAGTCCGATTAGCTAAATGGAAACCTGCTGGCTCAGCTCCTCGGTTCAGGTAATAAGAAAAACACTTAGATGGGAGACAGTGATTCAGAGAGGCAGTCGGAGAAAATTCAGGTGCCTGATTCCATAAGAGCTGCAGTTTCTCATCAGAGAACAATAACCTCAACGCTTTTCATCTTTTGAAGCTCTAATTCAGCCAAATGGATGATAAAGATGGTAAATGTGCCAAAGACTATCATCAAATGTCTCTGTGTATGTCAGTCCGGCGTGTCAGGTGTACTAATACAGTAAAAATTCTAGAGCATACTATATATATTCAGCAACTCAGGCAGTCCTTTTTATTTTACATTAAGTGGTGCAGGCAACAGAACGCTGCATTCCAGCCAAGAATGGTTACAGACAGCTGAAATAGTCCTGCCGTCGACCAGAACTGACAAAGTGGGTAAAAATGCTGGAAGCCTGGTTCTCAAAGGCTGACAGGCACATGGATGGCAGGAAAAGCTGGCAGGCGCCAGTATAGATGGGCGGCATCAGGTTAGCATAGGGCAGACAGCTAGACACTTTGAGAAAAGGATGCTGACTTTCAGAAAATACTAATTTATGAAGAAGTCATGTTGGTGAAAGTAGGAGCTAAAACTGGATAAAAGTGGTCATTTCAAGATGTATTTTTTGTGTGTGTGTGTGTGTGAGCTGGTGCAATATGCTTTAACATCTTTCATATCCTCATGGTTAAAATTAATACTGCAAAATCAGCCCCCAAATGGGCATGTAACATATTATTTAGGTATTTTTCTCCACAGGAATTTAAACTCTACCTGTGAATATCCTGAGATGTCAAAAGCATCAGGGGGGGAAAAAACAGTCAATTTCAGGCTTTTAGGGACCTTAAAAAAATAGTAACTGAAAATAAAATGAAATATGTGTCTTACAAAAAAATGAAAGAAATGAAAGAAAATTTTGCTAGAAAATGAGAGGCAGTCAATGGAGAAAGAAGTTTTTGCCCTCATAATGGTGTTTTTTTTAATGTTTTTTAAAAAAGTATCTTATGCCTATCAAGACTGCATTTATTTGATCAAAAATACAGTAAATTATTGTGAAATATTATTACAAATTAACATAACTGTTAACATAATATATACAGTATATATTTTTATTATCTTTTAAAATGTTATTCATCCATGTGATGTCAAAGTTGATTTTTGGCAAAGCATTACTCCAGTCTTCAGTGTCGCCTAATCCTTCAGAAATCATTCTAATATTCTGATTTATTTGGTGCTCAAAAACCACTTCTTATTATTTTCAGTGTTGCAAACAGTTGTGCTGCTCAATTTTATTTATTTGTTAGTTTGTTTGTGGAAACTGATACACTTTTTCAGGATTATTTCATGAATAGAAACAGCATTTATTTGAATTTTTTCTATCAATGTGAATGTCTTTACTGCCACTTTTGATCAATTTAATGCATCCTTGCTGAATAAAAGTATTCATATCTGCCATTTGTTTCTGTAATTTTCGTACATATCCAGGTGAATAACTTGGATCCAGCGGTGATTGGCCTGTAATGTTCTATCACACTGTGAAATGGCCCTTTCTGTTGCATTGCTAAAATGATGTCCTTCACCCTCTGAAGTCTGTATGATTGCTTTCAGATAACATCTTATAATCCAGGATGTAAGAATCAGTACTAGCCGATCAATGCACATAATGCATATAAAGATGAGGAAAAATCCCTTGTCAAAAGTAGTGTATGAATTCACGTCAGCTGTGTGACTGTTTAAATACGTTCTTGTGGAAAGAAAACGTGTCTGTGTGGGTCTAGACACTCACGAGATCCCTTACATTCGGTTCAATTCCATATTCAAGTGTAAAATCCTCAGCAGATCCTTTGCAAACCTAATTGAAAATTCCATTTCACGTTATTTCACCAGTGCTATTTCCACTCGGGGGCTCTTGTGTTATTCTAGTTCCAGATATATACATTACCATCCCAGTGTAGCCCTACAGCGCTACAGGTTTGAAATTAAGGATGAAATTAAGTTGAGCAAAACTAATGATGGTTGGATGAACCCTGCCTCTTATTCCCATTTTTAGTTCCAGCGGAATCCAAACCATGATTGATGCCGGGCCAGCACTGCATATTACTTCTGGCTATACACACAGTGAAGCTTGTGTTTGTCTCACCTGAGTGGCTGAGTGATGGACTGCGTGTCATTACTGACAATGTACGTTAGTCAAAATGGAGCCCGAAGACTTGGCACACATCTATTCTAATGGCTCAGATACGGTATGTAAGGAAAGCCCTGTGCTGATGTGGTAGTAAATTGTAAAAAATGCCTAAGGCAATTCTTTTTGATGTTTTTATGCAATGATTCATTTTTGTAAATTGAAAACTAAATGGCAAAAACATTGGAATTAAGCACCATTTTTTATGTTTTCATTTCAATTCTATTTTAACTTTAAAGTTTTAGTTTTTTGTTTTGTTTTCGTCTTTTTTATTACTATTTTAAATGTTCATGTATTTTTTTATTTAAATATTTTAGCCTTTAGTTTTATTTATTTAGTTTTAGTTACTTAAGTCAATTTAAACTTAACAAAAATGAGAAATGTTGTCATGGCAACTAGCTGAAATAAAATAAGCTTTTTTATATATTTTATTTCCGTTAATGTTCATTTTATTTCAAGCATTTTTCTTAAATACGTCTATATTCGTTTTTATTAAGTTTTATTTTTATTTTTATTTATTTAGCTTTAATTATTTTAATACTTCAGTTAAAACTAAACCAGAGCTTTGAAATAAAATAAATATTATCTTAAATAAAATATTGAGAAGATCACAAATAAATAAATAAATAAAAGTAAACATTTCATTTCAGCTAGATGCCAATATCAACAATTCTATTTGTTTTTAGTTCAGAGCCATTCAAATGCCTATAGGCTATATATTCTATTATTAAGTTTTAGTTTTTAGTTTTGTTTTAGTTTTAATCATTTTAGTACTTCAATTTAGACTAAATAAAAATGAGAAATGTTGCTGAAATGTAGCTGAAATAAAATAAGTTATAAAAGTTTAAGTTTTATTTCAGTTAATGATTTATCTATTATTTATTTATTTATTAAATGGGTTTGGTTATTTGGTGAATGATAACAACCCTGCTTGCAAAATACAAAATAAATAAATAAATATTAAGGAAAATTTTGTATGGCAGCTTAATTAAGCTTAAGTTATTGACTATTTCATGCAAACATAAGAATCAGAAGTCTGACCCTGAAGGCTGTAGCCCACATGTGGGAATTAAAGTTTCACTAGGTGAGAATTTTAAACAGGCTGCTCAATGAACTAATAAATTTTACATTTTGAAGAAAATATGTGTTTGCCCATCCAAACCTTGCTGCAAAGAGGATCATTTCTAGTATACTGTTCTGATCCCTCATTCATTGAAAGTCTATGGGATGTTTCCTCAAGTTTTATCATCCAGCACATGAAAATCTGATCCAAATGTTCAAGGTTAGATCATTCAACCAACTGTGATTGAAATGAATGGGAATGCTAACAAATAGCTTTCTCCAGGTATTATATTATAGGTCTCCTTGCATACTAGCATATCAATCAAAAACAATCAGTTTTAAAGTTTCATGTCTTTGCAGTTGAGGAATGGAGTCAGAGGACTGATGTCAATTGCACATAGAAAATATAGGCTCAGTAAGTGGTCAAATACTGCCCTCTTTCTTCTCTTTCTCTCATGTTTCGTTCAACTCTCTTTGTTTCATGAGCATTATCTGCCATCTAGTGCCATTGCACCAAAGTGACTGAAAAATGTGGATTGTGGAATAATAAAATACAGTATGATAGAAATCTACTTGCACTGTAATCTAGGAGAGATGGATAGATTTGCACTTCATCATCAGTCTGAAATATGCTTTTTTAGATATTTAGTTTTAATGCACAACCTGCACCAAGCCCACCTTCGTTAACATCTGACTGAGGTTGGACAGGCTTTAATAAATTCCCTGAATGGAAGCAGCAAATACACGGAGCCAAATGAAGCTAATCAGCATTCTGCTCAGTGGAGGGAAACGAGCTGTGGGATCTGCCCTATGCCTTCTACGTGGGCCGAAACACATATGAGCCAATGGGACAGTAATTAGAATGACGAGGGCAGCGGTGGTGTCTACCTTTCTTAATTAAGTGCAGAGAAGCTGCAGATGTCACTCAAGAATCCAGCAGATGAGATGAAATACACTCAAGAGCCAGATGTGTGAATTATTGATGTGCATGTGCATGCATGACAGATGTGTGTAACTCTTTTGAACTAAAAAACCCAACTATCTCACAGATTCAGTTATAAACATCATGTATGCAAGCCTATGGCTATAATCAATGCCTGTTTCATGAATGAATCACTCTTTTAAATTCATCAAGCGGGTTATATATATAGGCCTCTCTCTTTCTCTTTCTCTCTCTCATTTGATTGATTGATTGATCGTTTGTGCAAGCAGTGCCTTGCATTATATAAAATGTTTCACCTGTGTAATAAACATAAAATGTTTTTATTTATTTTTGCTTATTCAATATGATTTAAGGTTACAATTTACATATAAGTAGCGATACAGGTAAGTCATAATTTATACCATTTTAATCATACCATTTAGTTATTTTTTTTGATTTGTCAAATGTCATGAAGATAATGAAATGTAGAAATAATAACAATAATACAACAACAACATCTTCACTTTTTCATTTTAAATGGATAAAATTATTAATATTAATCTAAACGGTGTGATAATTATTTTGCAAAGTACCTATATTTCATAAAGTTGTTTTCAACTGCTTAGACACATTTTCAAAACTTTGCCTTTTTTTTTTTAACTTTACACACAAATCCAAGAATTGCGCACACAAAATACAAACTGCCTCACATCTCTTGCGAAATGAAGCATTGCATTCAAAATGTCACAAACACATCTCAAAAGCAAACATTTCAAACACCTTTGCCATAATATTAATTCCTGTTAGATTTTTGTGTGTTACATAGAGAAGTGTGTGTTGTTTTGCAAAAAGTGTCTTATGAAATTGAAAACGGAGTCAGAGACCGAGAATTAGTGTATGGTTTTGCAGATCTGGTGTGTGGTTCACGTGTTTGAGTGTCAGGTTTCAGAAACTGTGTGACAAGTAAAGATTTTGTGTGTAAGCAGTTGAAAAAAAAAAACTAATATATTAATAAATGGTATGATATATTCATGCTACACCAGTAGATGTCACTGTGAGTTTTGACTTTTTTAGACCAGAAAGTCCCTCTTGAGCCACCGTAGCCGGTTTATATTACGCCTTCACGCGGAAGTCCCGCCCCTTTTCCCCCCTCGCTCGCTGGACGTGTAAGTGTTAGCATTTTAGCTCTATCAAATGAATCCGTCTAAATCTACATCAATCCATCAACATTCACATTCCAGACATATGTGATGTGAAAGAACAAGTATAAATGTGTCATTAAACGAAATATTTGGCAGAAGCTGTTTAGAATTGTATTGTAATAAAGTGTTTCTGCATTGCAGGGTCGAGTCGCACCTCAAACAAAATGGTGAGAATGTGTTTATATCTTGCATTCGCATGTTTTTTTTATTAAATGGTAAAATATAGAGTGCATCAGTTTTAGTGTTATTTGTTATAAATTGTTAAGCTAAAGTCTACTTTAAAGTAAAATCACGGGTTAGCAGACGGTGGCTAATGGTGAAATAGAGGATTGTCACGCTGATGGACAACCCAGAAGCGTTAGAGAATGTTTCTGAATAATACAGTAGTGAATCGGTCTAAATGTAAAAATAATATTAAAAGCTTGTCTGGTAATCATAAAGAAACAGTTATTTATTTAACATACTGAATGAGCTAAGTACTAACGTGTAAGTGTCGTAGTGTGTCTAATAGGTGCTCTTCTTATTTACAGCCACGCAAAATTGAAGAAATCAAAGATTTCCTGCTTACAGCAAGGAGGAAGGATGCTAAGTGTAAGTTTAATTTCTAATAAACCAGTCATGGTTTATTTATGACGTCTGCGTGAGGTTTTCTTTTTTCTGCTTCTGCTGTAGTGCTGTATATTGCTTTTTATTGTGACATGGTTTGCATGGTCTTGTTACGTGGGTTGTTTTGATGCTGTTTGGTACATCTTTAAAGTGTTAGGCAGTGTATCTCAGTCCTGGAGGACTGCACATTTTGGAGGTCTGTCATATTGGACGCACATTTCTGGTTCAGAGACTCTAGAAATGAGCTGATGTATGTTACCTGTTTGAGACATCCAAAATGTGTAATATTGGGGTGTTATAAGACCAGGATTGGCAAGTACTGGCTTAAAGGTTGAATAGATTTTGTACTGGTGGCCTGACAGGACAGAATGTAGAATAAGGATTACATTACATTGCATTATGAGATTTTGTTGTGCCGTATGCTAAATGTGTTGATCGATATTATAGTTTTTGCAGATATTCCGAATTCTAACCATATTCGGCTTCTGCGTTGGCTACTACATACTTAATGCAGATTCCCTAAATTCATGTGTTGTTCCAACAGCTGTCAAAATCAAGAAGAACAAGGACAATGTGAAGTTCAAGGTCCGCTGCAGCAGATACCTGTACACACTGGTCATCACAGACAAAGAGAAGGCTGAGAAGCTCAAGCAGTCCCTGCCACCTGGTGAGTCTTCAAAAACACCATTAAACTGCTGGGATTATAACACCATATAAATAATAGTGCTGTTATCAATAGCAAGAAAGTATCAAATCCATAAACTGGTTGGGTTTGTGCAGCATAATGCTTGTTCAGAAATTTGATCAACCTTAAGGATATGTGCTAAATTTTTCTTTGTAGAAATGTTTTGGTTTGACAAAAAAGAAGACGTAGCGGATCCTGTAATGTGGATGTAAAAGTGTAAACCTACAAAAAAAAAAAGGAAATGTTAAAATTTCCAGGACTGCAGATGTCAAGATGTAAATGTTTAGGTGTGTTACTCTCTAGCGCTTAAATATTTTATTGATGGGATTTTTTTTTTTTTTTTTTTTTTTTGAGACATCCTAAAAATGCTTACAACTGTCTGGAAAGTCATGGAAATGCTTTGATCGGATTTGAGAAGTGTGCAAGATGTCCAAACACTTTGGGCCTGTTCTGTGCCCACTGTGCATTTACACGCTTGCTAAAACAATGATGGACCAAGTGCTGGGTTTCGCATCACTCAGAGACTTCAGTTCCACCGGTTCACTAACACTTGTAGCTGTGTCAGTTCTGGACTCTGTCCCTTCAACGATTACTGTAAATATGACCTATCTCTCTCTTGTTTCAGGTCTGGCTGTGAAGGAGCTGAAGTAGATGTCTCTCTTGTACAAAATGTTGTAATAAAATTGGGAAAATTAAGAATTGTTTTGTTTGTTTCTATGCTTTTCATGTTTAGGACCTGCTTGAAATCAATCTTTTATAGTGAAGCATCTTACTCCATCTGTGAGCTTATTTAGGTTGTGTAAGATATACACTACCTTTCAGAAGTTTGAGGTCAATACTTTTTTTTCATTATTCAGCAATTTATTACTGTTATTTACTATAACTTCTTTGTTTTGAACTTGGATGTTTCTTAAGAACTGAAGCCTAGAGTAATGGCTGCTGAAAATTCACTTTTGTCGTCACAGGAATGTTACATTTTTAAACATTAAAATAGAAGCTGTTTCTTTGAAATTGTAATATTATGGTATTTACTTTTTCATTAAATGCGTGCAGCCTTGGTAAAAATAAGACTTCTGCCAAAAACATTAATTAGTCTTACTGACCCCAATTTTTTGAATGGTTGTGTATTTTGTCACTTAAGGGGAATTTTAGGCCAAAAGGTTTGTTCATTTAAAGGAATAGTTCACCCAAAAATGAAAATTCTGTCATTAATTACTCACCCTCATGTCGTTCCAAACCTGTAAGACCTTCGTTCATGTGCAGAACACAAATGAAGATATTTTTGATGAAATCCAAGAGCTGTCTAACTCTCCATAGACCGCAATGTGACAGAAATGTTCCCAGGCCCAGAAATGTAGTAAGGACATCGATAAAATAATCCATCAGCAGCTCAAGCATAATGTTATAAAGCTATGAGAATACTTTTTGTGCGCAAAGAAAGCAAAAATAAGTACTTTTGGTCCTGGGAACATTCCGGGTACATTACCGTCTATGGAGGGTCAAAAAGCTCTTGGATTCATCAACAATATCTCCATTTGTGTTCTGAAGATGAACAAAGGTCTTAAGGGTTTATAGTCCCGTGAGACCTTCGTTCATCTTCTGAACACAAATAATTATGTGACAATTAATGACAGAATTTTCATTTTTGGGTGAACTATCCCTTTTAAGACCTTTAATGAAGTGTGTCAAAGCGTTTGATTTGTACTATATCAAACAAGCTATACTCTTGCAAATTTAAAATACTTCTTGCAGTATTACCATAGCTTAATTTACTTAAGGCCATGATATTTATATCCTAGTTTGGCTGTGGTATTTGGTATAAAGCCAGTCTAAACACATTTACAAAACGTAGATGTAATAAAACTGACACGTTTCCTCATGCCACTAATGTAGTCTTGTGTCTACTTTTCTTGGAAATGTAGCATTTTATCAGGTTAATTTGTTATTGGTGGGTCATTGCATGCATGACATTTCCATTTTCTGAGTTTAACAATGTTTAGAAATTGCTTTATGTAACTAAATGAAAAACGATACTGGCATTTAGCAATGACACATTCTGTGCAAGGTCATGAAACTGCAATGTGTTCATTAAGCACATTTGATGCTGATATTTGATCAAATAAACAGTTTTCTGTTCAAAACCCTGACAACAGGATTGACATTTTAACAACATCTAACTAAAAACCTAACAAAACCAACATAAGGATATCGTGTTCTTAAGGAATTAACATCTAAAATAGCCTCACTATGAAAGTTAATGTAGCAGTAGGCTAGCTTTTGTCTATATTTTCCCTCTTTTAATAAAAATGTGAGAAGAAAATCAAATCAGATCAAAAATAGTGTCATTTTGTGTAGTCAATAGTGTCACAGCTTTTTGTTGCAGTGTTTTTAACGTGTATATGAATCCTGAGGGACTCTGAATGATGAAGGCAACGTTGATGTGAAATGTGATTATGTGTGTCATGAGTTTTTTTTTTTTTGTACCAGTGTCTGCATTTACTTGAATTGCCCAATAGATGGCAGCATTGCGTTAGATATTTTCAAATAAATTACTAGATTCAGCATTTATCTTATTTGAAGATTTTTTATTTTTCAAATAGTTTAAAGCTAATCTCCGAAAGCAGTCATATATATTGTTTCCAACCTCTGCTGAATCTCCTTATCACTACAACATCCACCTAGCAAAAGTTTCAAAAGAAACTGCCTCCATCCATCCTCATCCTCCTATTCAAGCGCGCTCCCGAGTCCCATTCGTGCGCTCATTCAAGCGCGCTCCCGAGTTCCTCAGAGCGCACAACACGCGCAGGAATGGCTGCGGCACGAGACCGGGATTTAATACAATAATTCAACATTTCCCGTCAATTCCCATGGTCTGCGATTTGGGGGAAGTATTCAGAGATCTTCTCATGTCCTTTTCAGCACTTTTGTTTGAGTACTCAGTCTCTCTAATGTCTAAATCCATGGCTTTTGTTTGAGAAGACAAGACAGCGGAGAGTAACCGGGAAAGAAACACCCAAATTGTCCGACCGTCTCTATCTGGGAAAGTGATTTATTCGTCTCGTCGACTGCTGAGGGATGTCGTCTGCACGGGTTGATTATATCGCTCCTTGGTGGACTTCAATCAAACAGAGATCGAAACAAAATTGTTACTGTATATTGGACAACAGTCTACTTTGTGATTCAACAGTAAGCTGTGAGCTTCAATAAGCTGTCATCTGAGTTTTGTTTAGGTCAGATGAATATATAAGATCATTTAAAAGAAAATTACGTGATTGTTTTTGCATATTCACCATTGTGGTCTCTGAAACCCCAACCATAATGACTGTAAAGTGAGTCTTATCAGAACATGACACTAGTGCTATTTTAGTGTCATTGAGGTGCTGTTGTAGTTTTTATTAATATTTTGGATTAGTTTTTATATTTTCCATTTTCAAATTTAAGAATTTTGTGTGCTTTTGTCGTTTTTATTAGCTTTAGTTTTTGTTTGATTCATTTTAATTTCCGTTTCAATATTAGTACAAACAGTTACACTGAATTAATATTTTATTTCAGGTAGTAATAGTTTTAATATTTTAAGTTAACTTTAATAACCTTGCTTCAGACTTCTTGCTTTAACTCTCATATAGGGAATCATGGTGTGAACAGTTCAGATTGGCTTTGTTCTCTGTATTTCCACTCCTGTTTGCTGTGTGAGCTGTGAGAGACTTATGACCACTTATGAATAATGAAATGCAATACATTTTCAGATGCACTGAGTGTCTGATTGGTGTAAACACCTGTTTTTCACCCCCATAAAAAAATTTATTGTCCTGTATAACAGCCTCTTTCTGAGAAAAAAAAAAAAGAGTGTTTTCTTTCTGGTTCAACATGATTAAAATTAAAACCTTAGTATTATTCATCTGCTGGGTTTTGGAAGCTCTAATAGCTGACACATATTAAATAAATTGTTTGTTTGTAGGCACTGAAGGTTGGAAATCACTGTCACATTTCACAGCAGAACTGCATCTCATGTTGAACCATATTGAGTTGCTAAAACCCCTATTTCCCAGACTGTAAGTTGCTTGAATCTGTGCTGCACCTGTCTTTGTGAGCGTGATGGGGTTTTTCCGCTGACCTGTATCAACATCATGTTGATTAGAGATGGAGTGAGGGGGAATGTGAGAGAGGATGGAGGGGCAGAGTGCTCATTTCTGTAGCTGTCTGTTTCTATTAAGGCAGATGGTGTAAATGGAGGCAGAGTGAGACCAGATGCTGTGGTGCTCATGCTGGGTCCTCCGCCGTCTCGGAATCAACACCGGGGCGTTTTCACGTGGCCTGAGGGATCCTCCTTCATAACCCATTTTCCCCCAGTTTGTGAATCTAAATGCTCTGTTCCTGCTGACACTGCGATTTGAATTTTAATGTAGCTTTTCAGCAGAACAGGAAACTGGTGGGATCTCTTTCCTCTGTGGGGTTTTAGGTTTGGCCAGGGAGATTGTGAATATGAGCTCTGTGCAAAGCTGAGAGACTGTTGTTGTGCTTTATATCTAATTGCCAATGTTTATTATGAACGCCAGGCGGATGATGTGCTCTCTATAGAGATTCAGTGTGTTTAATCGTTACAGCAATTTAAATGTTCCAAATTATTAGGAGAGAAAGATCAGTGTGGATCCATTTTTTGTTCTGAATTTGTTTCATTATTTGGATTCAGATTACGTGTTTTTCACTAGTCACAATAAATTTACTAAATCACAGATATGATTACATTTTATCAGTATGTCAAAAATAAATAAATAAAATAAAATAAAAAAAATCAATAAATACATGCATAAATAAAAAAATCAAATCACATCCAAGACCTATAAATATATAAAAAATATGTTAAAACATTTTAGAAATTATAAGATTTTTTAATTGTTGTTATTATATAAATTTATTTTAGTTTTAGAAATATACTATGCATTTCAAAGCATGTGTAAAATCTGTTATTTTATGTATTTATGTACTTATTTATTTTTTGCTTTCATTTCTGTTTTGACACTTACCCAAATGAAAATATTTCTGCACTATGCTTAGATCTAGATCCCCAATGAGTAGGCCCAGATGGAATCTGCAGACTCATTTTGTGCATCTTTTGTGCTGATTTTGGGAGAAAATCTGTGGAATAAATTTAAACATGGTCCAATATAATAAAACATAGCTTTCTTTGTGGGATTTTGTGGATGCCGAATTACCGATCCCTTCTGGGCCTGTCATTGAGGACAGCGACTAAGTAGACGTCAGGTCCAGAAAGGACCAATCGTGAAGTTATGCCTGAGTGGATATGTGTTTGTGTGTTAGATCGGTCAAAGGTCATCTGTCCATATGATTCACTTATTTCCTGTGGGGATGAATTGCTAACAGCTGTTTTTTTTTTTTTTCTCTCCATCCCTAACAGAGGATGCATCTGTTTGGTTCTCACCATAAAGAGCTGTGTGCCCAGAAATGTATTTAAAGACAGCTGTAGATATTTACTTGCTGTTATTGTGATTTACAAGAAACGTGACAATGTTTTTTTTCTGAACTGTTATGGATGTTTGCTAGGGTGTTCTGTGTTGTTGTTGTTGTTTTTTTACTGGCTCATGTCAAAAGAGTTCATATGTGATAGCCATTCGACCTCTGGAGACGTCTCCTCATCGAGCCGCTTGATTTGAGGTATTAATGTCTATAGCACAAACTGTGCAAGATGAGTTAATTGCTTGTGTTTAATATTTAAGGGTCAAGTTCAAATCACTAAGCATGAACAATACTAATAGTAATGGTTGCCTTAGCAAACACCACTAAAAATGATGGGAGAGAAGGGTTATTATTTTCAGATGCAGATGGCCTCGGTGAATCATACTGAAATTCTCAGTCATCTGACATCTGACTCATCTGACCCTCAGGTGGAATGATGCGCTATTTAAGACAAATTTGAAATGGTACGGACAGAACTCTATAAAATACTCTGTGATATCATAGGCTGCATTCCATTCAATTTGGAATTTCCAACTTCCTACTTGTAACAGTGCAATTGCATCAGACTTCCAATATGGCCCAACATTTTAAAACCTGACTTCAAGATGTGGTTGTATGAAGAAAATGGCCAGGGGAGTTGTATGTAGTTAATGATAAACATTCGTTCCAAACTTATGGCTTCATGAATAGAGAATAATTACGCTTGCAATCTATGCAATTGCAATATACTGCATACAAAGAATGGGAACTCATTTAGATTTAGAGTCCTTTAGATTTAAAAAAGGATGTAGAAGCACAATTGAAGTTCTTTTTTGTTCTGTTTGTGGTCTATAGCCTTCTCATGCAATAACTTTGTGTGATTATCAGACTGAAGTTCAAGTCATTGACTGATTAACTTCTCTAGTAAGCTGTTAACTAGAGTCTGCTGCTTCATTGAGTCAGCAGATTCATGAACAGATCACTCTGACAGGTGAACTGAATTGACCAATTCACTGAAATTTTGGTTTCTTCCTGACACAAAAGTTATCATATGGCTTCAGAAGACACTTTAATGTTTTATGGTGCTTTTGCTTGCTTTTTGCTCAGAAAGCCAAAGTGTCATTTACTGTTATTGTACGAAAATACGGAATTCTTTACAATTCTCCTTTTGTGTTTTCAGTTCCTTGTTTCCTTCTCCCTTTTATATTTCAGTTCAATATTTCAGTTCAGCAACATTTGTCTTATTATATATACAGTATATTTACCTACACAATAAATATATAATCAGCTGTAAGTGTTATTTGGAGAAAGGACTGTTATTCTAGAGAGCATGTGATTGGACTAAAACCTGTGTCATATACAGGATTAATCATCAATATTTTTCCTCCATTTTAAATGTGCATATCTGCTTGAATTTATGATTTCAATATCAAATTGTCGCAAACGGGTTATAGAGCAATGTGAGGTATGTAGAGGCCATATTTTTCAGTATGACCAGTTATATTCAGGGCCTCACATTTGCCCTTCCTCCAACAGTTCTGATGTTTGGCCAATATTTCTTGCCATGACTTTGGTGTCAAGCCTTTTTGTTTGCTGAAAGTCCTTATTTATTGTCTCCCTTAGGCTCTGTTTTATCACTTCAGGCCTGAACCATGGCACTTCACTTTAATTTTAGATGTAAGATGAGAGAAAAACCCTGGTCTTGATTTATCAGCCGTCTCTTCAGTTATTTTTCTTGCAGGTCAGGTTGTGTCAGCACCCTTTTAAGTATTTTCTGCAGCTGATTCTGGGTGGGCCAGGTTTCTTAAAACCCACAAAGATTTTCTCAGGAAAAAACAAAAAATACACAAAAAGGATGTGAAATCTGTGTGGTAAACCACACTGACCTACTAAATCAGGCCGATCAGATATACCAGAGATCTACAGTTTGTTTTGGGGTAGTTTAGGACAGAAATATTTAGTTTCTGTTTGACATGGTTGTAAGTCAAGAGCTCATTGGCCTTTTGCAAGTGAGCAGTAAAGCTCATGCTTTAACATCTTGTCTGTATTTTTGAATCCTTCCATATAGTAGCAAGACAATATTAGCAGTGGATATTGTTAGACTAATGATGGTGGTGTGGTCAAGTTGAGAGAAAAGACAATTGTCAGCTTATGGTATTTAGGTCAGAAATGTTAGTAAAGTGTTGGAGGTCTCAGTGAATAGTGTTATTGTGGATGTGATGGAATGTATTGCATGTTCTCCAAGCCCACTCATAGTCAATGTGCCGTTGCATCTGTCTCTTATTGAGATGCATGACAAGAGCATGGTTGTGAAATATTTAATTGTAAAGTTAAATATTAATTTTTATTATTTCAATGAGCATTTTAATATTAGTGCATTGAGGTGTGCATGCTATTTTCAAGCTGTTTCATAAGTGATGGATTATAAAACTTATAGTTCATGTTATCGCCTCTCACCAAGGCTGCATTTATTTGATCAAATATACAGTAAAATGGTAATATTGTGAAAAATTATTACAATTTAAAACAACTTTTCTCTTCTAATTTATGTTAAAATGTAATTTATTACTGTGATGGCAAAGATTAATTTTCAGTAGCCATTACTCCAGTCTTCAGCATTACATGACCTTCAGAAGTCACCGTAATATATGCTGATTTGGTGCTCAAAAACATTTGTTATTACTTTAAAAATTTTTAAGCTTTTGAGTGGTAGTGCATGTGACATGGAATGCTGCAGAGCCCTTATCAACTTTCTTTTTTCCTATCTGCCTTTCTCTTTTGTTACTTTATTCACTCAAAGCCTATGACCTGCTCCGCTCTGAGTTAATGATGTCCCAGCTGTGAGGTTGGGGAGGTTCACTTGAGCGCACTGTGTTGGAAAAGCCCCCCGAGGTTGCCCCCAAACCCCTTACTCCCTTTCAAAACCAATGTAGGAAAGACGAGGACAGAATCGAGTGAGGTTGACTGGTCTGCTGAGGACCTTCCTAAAGGCTTGCCTTTGCATTCCTGTAAAACCCCAGTCATCCAGGCCCCTCATGGCCCTGCCTTGATCCAACACTAGAATCTTCTCAAATATACTGGTATATTGTTCATTGAAACTATTTGAGGCTTTTAGTTCACTGAGATCTTGGAAATCACCTGGAGATTGCATTAGCATATGTTTGAAGAATTCATGCCTTTTTAATACGTAATACGGTAGCTTTCCCTCAGGCATATTACTCCATTTCATCATGTAAAATATGTAATTCTGTACCTCACAGAGCATAAAACTGTAAAATTATAGACTTCTGATCAGGAGGTTGATAGTGTCACTCTTCAGCGAGTGTATATCTCTCACAGCTCCCAGCAGATGGGCGTCAGTGCGCTCCACACAGCTGTTCTCCACCTGCTGTGACCATCACATAGCTAAAGTTTGGCTCAGAACTTCCACAGAAAGCACATCCACCACTTAGCTGCACAAAATATGTCTGAATCCCAGTTTGCATACTTCTACCAAGTACAAAAGTTCATCTTCCACTGGCAATGACATATAAGCTAGTATTGAGAGGTTTCATTAATATGGTATGAAATAACATCTTGAAGAACCATCTCAAACTTTGGACGGTGTTTTATTGTGATGTTTTACTGTGACAAATCTGAAACACCATTCAAACTGACAGCATTTTGCAGAGACATTCATTTTTCATGAGTGAGAGATGTTCAGCCACATGAGTGACGGTGACCGTTGGAGATCCAAGTTGAGCTCCTTGGAAACTTGGGAACCTCTAGTACTGTCAGTGTGAAATGGGCTGAGATTTTTTTCTTAACTAACCGTGACAAATGATGAGACATCTTGGATTCTTTTTCTGTAGAGTTAGATAGCCCTGCCCACAGTGGAATCTCACTGGTCTAAAATCTGCTCCTCAAGACTATATGTTAAGCATCAGAAATGTTCTGATTGGCAGTGATGTCATATGACTCATTTTCACTTTCAGTGTAGACAGACAGTTTACATGTCACTGGAAGCTTGTCAGCTTGTGCCTGGTTAGGATGCAGGATATTGCGTATAACTTTGGGTTTGTGGTGGATTCATATTTTGTAACTAATGAAAAATATATACTGTATTTACACTACAGTGTCGGTACAATTTTTTTTTTTTAAAGAAATCTCTTATGCTCACCAAGCCTGCATTTATATAATCAAAAAACACAGTAATATTGTGAAATATTATTATAATTTAAAGTAACTGATTTTTTTTTTTATTTAAATGTTTTAAAATGTAGTTTATTCCTATGCTAGTAAAGCTGAATTACTCCAGTCTTTAGTGTCACATGATTTTTCAGAAATCATTCTGATATACTGATTCATTGGTCAAGTGACATGTCTTATTATTGTTGAATTCAACGTTGAAAGCTGCATTTGTAGAAACAGTGATACTTGTGTGATACAGTGACACAGCATTTATTTGAAATGGAAATCTTTTATAGCATAAATGCCTTTACTGTCACTTTTTATCAATTTAATGCACACTTGCTGAATAAAAGTATTCAAAAAATCTTACTGATCCCAGACTTTTGAACAGTAATGTGATGTCAGAGTTTTTATACTAGTTTTAATTTAATAATCACTTTTTAAAAAATCCACTGGAAACAGTACACAGTACACAGTCACAGTTCACACACTGTTCTCAATGTTCTATGATTTGAGACACACTAATGATAATATTGCATGCTATACAGGACACACAGCGTGGGAATTGGGGTTCAGCCTGTGTTTCTTATACTTAGCATGGTCTTTTATACTACTGTAGATAGAGTATACTGGTTTATCCTAAACCTGTAGGTATCCTCACTCTCAGATAAGCTAACAGTGTAAACTTTGAACAAGTATCATGGTGGAGCAGCTTGGTTTACATTCTTACATATCCCTGTCTTTCTGGAATTTCTAGAAATTATAGACCACTTTCCCTAGAGGCCTGACCTGCGCTCAGTTATCTATTTCCTCCATGAGAAAATATTCTGTCTTGGCTTGTTTAAAGGTCCCAAACTGCAGTATTTGACTCTTGTTTGCCTCTATAGAGATCTACCCTCAGGCAGCAAACAGTACTTGATTCTGCCCTGTTTGTTCCTCGAAGCTTAAAGGCTTTGTCCGTGGTACCTCATTCACGTCCAGTTTTACAGTCCGCTTATTCATGAGGACGGTGTGATTGGCGGTTGAAAAGGGTGTTTTATCCGGGCCGGTAGCCAGCTATGCTCAGGTTGAGCTGTATGTCAATGACCCCCAGGGAAATTCGGTATGTGAATGTAATGGACACACTATGCAAACAAGCTGAAGAACAACACAGAGTAGTTTACCGAATCACTGAACTGAAATAACCCAGATCTCTTTGTGTTGAAAGATATGTAAAGTGTTTGTACATGAAAACAACTACTTGTGCCTGATGACAGGCGTGGTTGATGTGCCGAAATAATTTTGAAATCAGATCCATGTATCCATTTCCAAAAAGGGAACAAAGCCAAATGTTTTTTTCAAATTTGACCTGTATAGCATTTGATAGACGGTTCACACAAAAATGCAGCAGCACAACAGTTTTCTACATGAGAAAAATAATAATAGGATATGTTCTTGAGCATCAGATCAGCATATTAGAATGATTTCTGAAGGATCATGTGACACTGAAGACTGGAGTTACCTTAAATTCTAATAATATTTCACAGTATTGCTGTTTTTACTGTGTTTTTAATCAAATAAGTGCAGCTATGGTGGGCATAAGAAACTTCTTTCAAAAACATTCAAATCTTAACAACCCCAAACTTTTGAATGCAATTGTTTATAATATGAATGTACATGAATTTAATAATGTTTTTCAGTGCTGTTAATTTCAGGCACTGTAAAGTATTACCCTTTTAAAATCTGTATTTGTATGGAGAGCAGTGTGAATACATTAAGGGTCAGCTGCTATACAGTCTTGTGAGAAAATATGTGCATACAGTATATATGCCATCACATTCTAAATGAATAAGCAATGTTTCAGCACTCATTTCCTTAAGGCTTCAATTAAACTTTATTATATCGAACAAGAGAGATGCTGAGCACTTCATTCCTGGAGAAAGACAGCAGTGTTTCTGACTGAGAGGCGGTGGGTGGCTGTGAGTGAGGATGTGCAGAATTTGTGTTCACATGGGCTGCGCTGTGTCCTTTGTTCTCTTTCATGGAGACTGCATGCCACTTTTTTCCCATAATCCTGTTTCAACCCCTTTTATCCCTCCCTTGTGCCTCTTTTCTTTCACACCATCCTCTCCGCCCTCCTTCCCAGCTCCACTTTTGTGTTTCCCCACCTCTTTACTGTCCTGTCGTCTTTCCCCACCCGTCCTTCTCTCGCCTGCCCCCCCCCCCCCTTTTTTTTTCCTCCTATATGCTTGGATAAGATGGATGGACTGCAGAAATTGACAGGGGAGATGTGACACACATTATTTTGCTGTACTGTGTTAGATATATTGGCTTGGTTATTAGCAGGACTGCTATGTTATTCAAATAAGGATAAAGTCAAGACAAGGAAGAGCTTGTTTCGGAGCTATCCATTTGATATTTGTTTTATTGTATTGAGTCTTACATAATGCAGAGCTGTTTTGCACTCATGCCAGACACACTCATTTGTTATGACTAATTTTATCTTTGGTTTGGTTTGCATCTATCCGAAAAAAACCCACTGTTTTATATAAAAATACACATAAGTAACGTTTTTAGTTTTTCATGTTCAGCAAGGCTGCATTTATTTGGTTGAAAACAGAGTAAAAACAGGAATATTTGTGAAATATTGTTTTAGTTTAAAATAACCGCTTAATATTTTTGTGGAAACTGATATTTTTTTTCCACTGTTCTTTGAATAGAAACTTTAAGAACATGAAAGCATTTATAACACTGTGAATGTCTTTACTGCCTCTTTAATGCATCCTAGTTGAATAAAAGCTGAATAAAAAATTCTTCTTCAAAAAAATCTATAAATAAATCTATAATAATCTATAAATTAGTGCCGTCAAACAGTTAATCATGATTAATCACATCCAAAACAAAAAGTTTTTTTTTTTTGGCATAATATATGTGTGTGTACTGTGTACACATGCACGGATATATTTAAGAAAATTGTTCTGTATATATTAATTTTTTTTTTAGATATAATATAAATTATGTGAATATAAATATATACATTTAAATACATGTAAATATTTTCTATACTGCATGTGCGTGTGTATTTATATATACATAATAAATATACACAGTACACACATAAATTATGTAAAAAATATTTTGGATGCGATTAATCGTTTGACAGCACTACTATACATAAATACATTAATTTTCAAAATAATTTGTAATTATATACCGTTTATAATATATAATGTAATATATAATGCATTCTTTTAGATATATAAACCTTTTTTTTAACCAAAATGCCTATATGTATACTGTTGCTGTTACCATGATATAGGATTTAGCTTATACCACCCATCACTAATCTCAGGCTTTTCTCTGTCAGATAGAACAAGTTTCTCGTAGTTCATGAAGATCATGGGATTTAGTCAGGGTAATTCCAGCCATGTAGTCACACGCAGCTTCATTAAAATAGTCAATGATAATTCCTCTTTTCACTTTGTCCCAGGACTTAACTACAAGGGCAACAAGGACCTAGAGGTTGCCATGGTGATGTTTATTTATGTGTGTGTGAGTTTTTTTTTTTTTTTTTTTTTTTCCCCCCGTCTCTGGCGAAAAGCATTAAACATAATGCCAGTCTTCCTCCCCTTGTTTCCACACCAACTGGTCCCCTTGCTGATTAGCACCCACACCCACGCGCACACACACACATGACTCCCTCAACCACACACCCTCTCACATCGCCACTCTTCAGTTGGAAAACACACTCGTTCCCTAAAATGTCCCCTTCCCCTCCCATAAGACCCCCCTGTGGCAATCTGCGTACCTCCTCCCCCTATTTCCTCATCACAGTACCTTTATCAACCCCTATTTGCCCTTCACAAAGGCCTGATTGGGGAATTCTCCATCCTCAAAGGTGGAGGAGGGGCTTAGACACCGACTCATCTTTTTCAGACAATGTGACTGAAATGAGACACTGTAGGTTTCATCATGCATTTTACTTAAATATCTGATGTTTAATGGTTAAATTGATGCTCTACTACACCATCGTTCAAAAGTTTGCAGTCTATAACGCTTTAAGTTTTACATTTTTGAAAGAAGTCTATTATGCCCACCAAGGCTGCATTAAATTGATCAAAAATACTGTAAATGCAGTAATGTTGTGAAATAGTATTATAATTTAAACTAACTGTTTATTCCTTATTTATTGTTTATTCCAGTGATGCAAAAAAAAAATAATTTTCAGCAGCCATAAGGCTTTTTATTTATTTATTTTTTAGCAGCAGTCATTTGAAATGGGATTTTTTTTTTGTAACAATGTAAAAGCATTTACTGTCATTTGATTAATTTAGTGCATCATTATATAATAAAATTCTATAATTTCAGCACTTTTTTTTTGTAGGTCTTAATTGCTATTTTGTCATTAAATTATAATGATAATTGATCATACAGGATGGACTATGATAGTTAAAATTGGATAAAATTGTCCATTGATAAACTGTCGGCCAAACCATTATTTATAACGCTGACATGCCTTATATCATCTCAAATGAAATTTAGTGAAAAACAAGATTGTATAACCTAGTTCTGTATCTTGTGTGTTGTGATTTCTAACCAGGTTCTTTGACACAGTGGATAAATGCAGCCACTGGAATTGTGGGTAGAACGTTGACTCATTAGTCTTAGAGTTATGGGAGTGAAGCAGATGTTTAGGATGTCCCACCACCCACAGGATGAAAGAGAGAATGTTGGATGTAACCGAGAGAGACAGAAACAATGCAGGAAACAGGGATGGTGATCCAGCAAATATAGACTCTGGGCTGCTTGCTATAGCTGTCCTACTTTCTCTTCAGAGCCAAGAGTAGGATGGGATACGACATCATGGTGTGTGTTTATGAGTTGATTTGAATAATTGTGCTGCCCCATCAGTTGTCATATTTATTCTCAGTCACTACTTAAAGTCCATAGATTGCTATCTGGGTAAAGGTTTTCAGCCCAGTTAAGACCGTTTTCAAAGCCAAAAAGGAGACCATGCTCCTTTTACGATGGTGTGTAGTACTAAGCATTAGCAGAGTGGTACCATGTGCCCCCATTAAATGCTCTGAGACTAAAATAGCTCCAGATCTATCAACTGGAACTCTAAGTTATATGACACAGTGTTGCAGCCGGAAAGGACTTCTTTGTTATCAGTGTAACGTGTGCTCGGAAAACATCTCAGGAGGTCGTGACTTCGTTCTACATTAACAACAAGCTTGCATTAGTGGACAAGATCACTGGATTTAAACTGAAGTTTAAATAAACTTTAACTAAGGTTCCTTGCTCTACCTTTTTTTTTTCTCGATTAATCCACTAAACTCAATGCACAACATGGAAGATAAGATCTGTCGCTACTTCTGTTTCATTGCAACTTTCTGATTGTTTTTTATTAACTTTTTTAAGGGCCACATTCTGCACCTTGATAACATTTTTCCCACCTGAAGTACATTTATAAGTTTAGTCAAGGATTCTTACACCATAATTTCCTATATTTCATTCTTTATCTATCTCTGAGCCTTAAAATTAAACTGGCTGTTTTTGCTTATATAAGCAAAGTTGTATGGTTGTACTGATATCAAAATTAATTTCAGGGGGGGAAACTGTCATTGACTTTATCGTTTTAAAATCAGCAGCGTTTTAACTAAATTACATGCATAATTGAACAGCAGTTAAATGGGAAAATCAATGAGGAAAAAAAAAGTTGACGGGTATTGATTTTTATCTGGTAAGAATTGATTGGGTCATGAAAAAGTTTGCTTTCAGAAATCTTTTTTTTTTTAAATGTCATCAGTGCATGTTATACATTTTTATAAAATCAACAGCATTCATAACTATTTTACTTAAAAATGTGACATTTCACAGAGAAATAGGAAAATTAATGCTGGACAGGTCATGATTTTAGTACATTAGGATTTGATTGGATTATGAAAAACTTTCTTTTTTTTTTTTAAACAGTGATATGCATGGATAAATCATACATTGTGAGACAAACAGTATGCATCAGGACATGGAGTCATTTTGCATTTCATGTTGACTTTAAGATTTGTAATTGTAAATAAATTGAAAAATTGAATATGCGTTTTAATGTAAATATGGTTGGTCATTTGTACTCATAGTTCAGGTATCAAAACAGTGATGCTTTTTGAACAGCTCGTAGAATTTTAGTTTCTATAAATGGGCTAAGTTGACTGATAAGATAGCTCTGTGTTATGAGTGACAAACAGAACAAAGCTCTTATATTTCCGAAGAAAAAAAAAATCTCTCTTTTAACAAAGAAACTCATATCTCATGTTTTTATGTGTTCCAGTCGCTCATCTTCTTGGGCTGTGTCGCAGCAGCTGGGCTCGGTGTGAACCTGCTGTGTCTGGCCATCTACCTGAGCTGCCTGTGCTGCTGTCGGAAAGATGAGGAGGAAGAAGAAAGTAAGAAATCCAACTCTTGCTGTGTCACTTGGGCTGCTGTTGCTGCCGGACTCATCTGCTGGTACGTACCACCCACCGTTCTCACGCTGAGAGGATAAAGCTGCTCAAGATGCAGGCAGCATAGTTAAGCACTTTAAGTGTATGGGAGAATTCATCGTGGTCTCTGGCATGGTAAGATTTCATTAAGAAGGCCTTTGTTGTCATCTGTCACACAATTTTCGGTGTTGAAATGAGTGATGGGAAAGCTTTGCATTAACATGGCAAATACTAGAAAAATCCCTTTTGGCAAATTAGCTCCTAACTTCTGGCTGACATATCTTCCTCATTATGTTCCCACTTCTTTTTTTTTTTTTTTTTTTTTTTTTCTTTTTGTCTCTTCCTTCCATTGCTCTCTCTCTTTCTTTCCGCATCTCGCTGTCTCTTGCAAACATGCTTAGCTACTTCTGATGCACAGAGTGCTGATGATGAGTGTTGTCATTTTAAAGCCCAGTGTCTGGAGGAACAAATCAACCAGCGAGTGAGTAAACTGCAAAAACGTACTCATGTAACAAAAGGAAAAGTCTGGGAACACTAACGGATGAGATAGATTAAAATGATATATGATGTGAAAAACGGCCTCATTTCTGTGTTTAATGGGTCGTATCATGAGGAATCAAATTGTTCCTGATATTTTAAGATATAGAGTTCATTGTGCTATGAAAACTCAGAAATTTTCAGAGTTTTTTTCAGAAATCAAAACTTCCACATTCACAAAACAGCAATTTCTAAAATCAAGCGTAATGTTTAATGACAGTGAAGACATTTTATATATATATGGGTCAAAGACGAAAAAGGGTGTAAGCATAAAAACAATAAGTGTAATACTGGTTTAATTGTTGTTGCCCCCCCCCC
>JAFVLL020030433.1:0-15624 GCA_021397915.2 Tor tambroides | reverse complement strand
GTTCACCATCTTTCATGCGTTACAGAATTGGGGAAAGCCTACAAAAAAAAAAAAAAAAAAAAAGACTACTTGGTTTATAGGAGAATGTGGAGTAAATACTTGACATTTATTTAAGGTAAAGGGTAATGACCTGGTGGTGAAATGCAAAATTAGAGTGTCATTAATATACTATTTGATGACAAACTTTTCACATTCTAAGTTTACTTATGTATTTATTTTTTAAAATATATATATTTTTCCAAGTTAACTTTAAGTTTATTTTATTTGTGCAAGGTAACATTCCATTCAATAATTTATTGATTTTTTGTGACTCACATATTGGATGGGTGAGTAAGGTGGAGGGGGTTGAAAAAAAAATATTTCTAAAACGGAGAGTGCTATTTTAGACAGGTAAAAATGCTTTTTTTTTTAAGTATGAATAAATAAAGAAACATGGATTTATGTTAATCTCTGTAACTGCTGCCCTATGAATTGCTGTGTTATATATCGCTTGTCACTGTAAATGCTAATAAAAATGTCTTAAATGATCACACAAAACCTTGATGTGTTATGCTTATGGATATTTCAGTTTTTCTAGTGATACATTAGCTATATGAACTGTTTAAGTCTTAAAGTGTAATTAAAATAAAACAAAATTTAAATCCAAAGAATGATCCCATGATGGGAACCCCTAAAGGGTTCTATATAGATCCTTTTTTCGTGGTTAACAAGAACCCTAAAGGGTTTTTTTGATTGAACCCATAAAAAGGGTTCTATATGGAACCTTTCAGGGGTTCCAAATACGTAGCGCCTGATAGAACCTTTTAAGGTTCTATATAGAACCTTTTCTTCTAAGAGTGTACTTTTTATATTTCAGATGACTATTGCACACCAGCATATGTGAGGGCCATCTTTATGAGACTGGTTAAAATGGACAATGTTCTCAAGAGACATTTCAATATTGTCCAAAGACATGATGTCTGATGACCCTGAAATTGAAGAGCTCTCCAGGCCAGTACAGACTCCAGCACAACTTGAAGAAGCTTCTGACAAGCTAAAGGACACGGCTCACAGAAAGAAAGTGCTATGTAAAAACAGGACATTGTTGTGTATTCAGTAACATCTGCAAAAACAAATGTACGTAGCACAGCGTACGTAACACCCACCCCCTTAAGATGTAACACAAATCAACTTTTAAGCTCTCGATAAAGTGTCATCAACAATATTTTCTGAGCCTTTTTTATGCTTTATAATTATGTTATAATTCTGTACAGTCAACAACAAATGCATAAGACATTGATTGTGATTGTACATTCTGGATAAAAACACCAACGTATTGAATGAGAATGGCCCCATACCTACAGCATTAGTGTCCACTTTCAATTTAAACAAACGTGTGAAATCAGGGGCAGCGAGAATAGGCACACTAGTCAGCAACAGCTTTACACTTTCGAAAGCATGTTGACATGCATCAGTCCAAATAAAAGAATTCGCTGGACTTAACAAGCTAGTATATACTACAGAGAAGTTTCGGCAGAAATGCTCACAGACCAAGTAGAAGAATAGATCACCAGGGCCCGTATTTATCAAGCCTCTAAGAATTACTCTCAAGAACACTGCTAAGAATTGACTTAAGTGAAAAAATTCTTGGCTCAAAGCTGCGATTAAAAGCTGCGATTAAATTTAGTTATCAATCATCTCAGTCGTAATTTAAGCGAAGTGTAGGACTAAATCTTAAGTGTCAGGCTTAGAGATGATTCACGACACTTTGCTGTGCCACAAACGGGATTTTGGATGATGCCATACGCGTGGACCAATAGATTTCCTTTAGCATATTCTCAGATAAATTCTCACTGAATGTTTAAATTCCTAAAAGGAGTTTACATTCAACACACATTTGAGAATAAAGAATTTTCAAGAGAACACATTATAGCAAGGAAACGAAGCATCATCACAACTTAATTTAGGGTGCTGATAGATGATAGTATCATGTATCGACGATAGTCAGAGATACCGCCTGTTGCTGATGCCTTTAACATCAGCGAGACTATTATTATTATTATTATTATTAATAATATCTCTCAAAAATAGACTAGGTGCCTATCTTTAGTGATGCAGCGCAGAGAGCTGCTTCATAAACTTGCCACGGTGCAGCTGATCAGCTCCAGTGGCCGTGGAGCTGCGCCGCAGACGCGTGCAGTGTAAATCAGGGTAAGAGATTTATTCATCATAAAGTGTAAATCGCATAATACTTGCGCTAGACTGAAGTCAGCTATGATGTTCTTTGGTAATGTAAATGTTCTTTGCTCGTTTTGCATAACTGAGGAAATGTAACTTATTTAACTACTAGTCGCCAAACATTTCAAGGAGATTCCTGCTCTCCTGAAAGATTCGCGCACGTCTCCGTCTCCTCAGCGCCATCACAAGCCCCTGCTGGCAACTCCTAACCACTTGAGAGAACTCTTGAGCTGTCTCAAATAACTGGAAGTGTAAGAGTGATTCTTAGCTTTAAGAAATTTGATAACTTGCTTTTATACTTAAGTTTGAAAGTAGGAGTAAATTTCATGAATTCTCAGCACTTAAGACTAAAATGGCACTTTGAGAAGCTTGATAAATACGGGCCCAGGTCATCCAGGTACGCATTACAATTTTGTACTCCTGACAGTACAATATTTACAAGGCGCTGGAAAGTTGCAGGGGCGTTTTTAACCCAAAACGCCATAACTCTGTATTGTAGGAAATTATCCGGAGTGACAGAAGCTGAAATTTCCGCCACACGAGCAGTCAGTGGCACTTGCCAATACCCTTTCAGCAAATCTAATTTCATCACAAACTTAGCAGAACCTAGGTTATAGATACAGTCCTCCATCCTAGGAAGAGGATAGCTATCAGCTGCAGTCACAGAATTGACTTTTCGGTAATCTGTGCAAAATTGATATGTACCGTCAGGCTTTGGGATGAGCAAACATGGAGAACTATAACTAGGTTCAGCTAGGTTATTCTTCAACAAATAATCAACCTCATCCTTCATCACAAAGTGTTTAATACTATTTACTCGGTAAGCATGTTGCTTAATAGCAGATTTACATGTCACTTGGATATAATGTTGTAATACATCACTGAATATATTCCCATGTTATTCAGTTGGCACATCACTGAATAACATGGGAAATTCTTGAATTATTGAATTAATCTTATAACATCCTGTTTCTGTGATTCAGACAAAGGCAGACATATCAAAATTTCCGAATTCGGAAGTCTTCCACATGTTGATAAATCATTACAAAATGTAACCCCATCATCATTATTACACTCACCCAGGGATGGCAGCAACATCACATTATTCACCGCAGTAGAATCAGGCACAGCAGTTACAGCGGCAGCTAAAACCTCAGAAGAAACAACAACAGACCTTTCTTCTTCTTTTTGAAACTTTCTCCAATGTTTTTCGAGAACAGTATCAGTTTGCGGTCAGGTGTGTGTATCATAAAATCAGTCTCGGTCTGTTTCTTTGATACCTTGTACAGACCTGAGAAACGAGAAGTCAGAACCGAACCAGGTACTTGTAACAGAACTAAAACCTCATCACCAAGTTGAATTTCACGCACCACAGTGTTCTTATCATACCGCCTCTTCATGTCCTCTTGAGCAACTGATAATGATTTTCGTACAAATGAAAATGCATTATGCAATTATTCTCGAAACCGGCTGACATAATCCTGCACATTGTGTTCAGATGGCTTTCTGCCATTCAGCATCCCATCTTTCAATACCTTCAATGGACCTCTTAAAGTATGACCAAATACCAAATCTGCAGGGCTAAACCCCAAAGATTCTTGAGTCGCTTCACGAACTGCAAACAACACTAATGCCACTCCTTCAGCCCATTCCTTACCTGAGCTCAAACGATACTTTCTCAACATTGACTTCAAAGTCTGGTGGAAACGCTCGATAACACCCTGACTTTCAGGATGGTATGCACTTGAAGTGCGACGTGTGATACCCAAAGTTTTCAAAACTTGTCAAAAAACATTAGAAAGAAAATGAAAGTAGAGAAAAATTTGAGCAAAGCTTTAATAATGACAGGTGCAGTAATTTTCCTCAATGGTAAGCGTGGCAATACTGCAAAACATCTTTCTTCAAACCTGGCCAGAAGAAGTGTCTGAGAATGCGTTTGTAAGTTTTCGTCACTCCCAAATGATCTGATAACCCGTGATCATGTGCCAAACTCAACACTTGTTTTCGTATCTGACAAACAATGTCCCATTCATCCTCAACATCCGTGTGCCATTTCCTAAGCAACAGCCTGTTCTCGATCACGTATTCAACTGGCTTACTTTTATCAGATTTTGGATGATCAGCAGCAAAAAAAACATGTTGTTAAGGACACATCCACTCTTTGTGCGAGTCTAATTTGTTCATGAGAAATAGGTTCAGCTTACAATTCAGCCTCCGCGATAACAGCAACAGAATGTTTATCATGCCTAACCTCTTCAGCACCCTTTCGGTCTTACTCAGGAGTTTCCTCCGTAAAAATGGGTGACATAAAGGAGTCAAATAACACAATGTCGTCTCCAATTCTGCATTTTTGAGCACGAGTAACCTCGCTAGCAGCAAATACATCGAGAAAATGATCAGAGATGTCATCGGCAGGAATAAAAGAGTCAGGTTTATTCACAACTTCAGGCACAGGGAAAACCTTACCTCCCGCCAAATCATTCCCGAGAATAAATGCAACACCTTTCACAGGAAAGGAAGCATGTATCCCCACCTTAACAAAACCCGAAACTAGGTCACAGTGTAAATGTATCTGATGCAGTGGTACCTTTACCATGCCCATTTCAATGCCTTGAGCTAATACACTTGACCCACAAGACGTCTGTTCTGACAACGGGAGTGTAGCGGCCTAAAAGCCAACCAAAGCCGCAGGAGCTGAGTGTGGAATAACTTGTGACACGTCAATCATCTGTTACCATTGCATCTTGAGATTTATTTTGGTCCACCAAGAATGTACAACCAAAGACTTCTTGAGGCATTGGAAGACCATTTTTAAATCAAGCAAGTTTGTTGAATTTACGGTCAACAAAAAAATGTGTGCTCCCACACTCACCCCCTTCCTTCCTTCATTCCCTACAACAGGTGCTTTAATTCTCACATAATTAGAGACACTCCCCAATTCTCCCATAGTCACATGACATCACACATTAATGTATACATGGCTCCTATAGGGAGTACATCAGAGATTACAAATAACTGGATAGCTCCTGTATCCCTCAGGATTTGTATCTCCTTCTGTTCCTCAGGTTATGTTCCTTGTCACCATTGTTGAGTTTCAAATGCTGAATCATGATACCTGTGTGAGTCTATATGATCCTTTCCAAATAATTTCTGCATAATGGTTTAAGGACATTCAAAATATTAAAACAGGACAAAATTTCATGCAGTGGTATTCTAGGGCTAAGTTATGTTCTCAGAGATCAGGCTCCGGATGAGATCAGTGAATCAGGACACTACTTGATGACTGAATCATCAATAAGCAACCATCACCATCTCATCAGTTTGACTGCTCACAACTTTTGCTATAATAAATGAGCTTCAGAAACACACAGTTTTAGCAACCAGGAAAACATTAAAGTTAAGATGTCTAGGGTCAAGAGCCCAACTAAAGCAAACACTTACCTCCATAGCGGTGACTTCAAACTTTATTGTTTTCAATAAAATAGTGCTTAGGCTACCTGGAGGCAAAGTGAGGGCTGTCCGTGCAGGGCCAGTGCTAAGGGGCCAATGTTTTGCCAATGAGCAAATTCTCAGGGGCCCAGCGCAGGCAGCCCTAAGTGAGCCTGTAAAGGGCCAGTGCAGGCTTGTTTGCAGGGTGCGCTTCAGACCATGCACTTAGATAATTAAAAGAGGGCCCTGAGAGTGAGTGCACAAAACAGCCCCATCATAAAGAATACAGAGTATATGGATTTGTGTGGATTTAACACTGATATACTTAAACTTCATCCACAAGTGCAAAAAGTTCTAACAGTGCATATTGTACCAGTAAGGGGATAAGTCAAATACATTGTTACCATTTGTGGCACTTGTTGATTAATAAAGAAGTAATCAGCCCTCCTATTTATGTCAAAAACTTAGTGATGAAGTTTCCCACCTTCATCTGCACCAATCCTGGAAATTCACTTGTAGATTTCAGCTCCAGTTGTAATCACAGACCTGATCCAGCTAATTAAGGTCTTCAGAAACAAATGTATTGGACCAGGATTTGAACTAAACTCTGGAAGTTAGATCTCCAGGAACAGCATTAGACATTATCAGAAGATCTTACCTGGATCGAGTCGTCAGATATTACGGTGTGTTTTTGCATTTGTTGAAAAGGGCAGATATATTGACACTCAAACCCAATAGGACAAACCTGGACAAAAAAAAGACAAAAAAAAAGACAGATGAATTTGACAACTTTAGATTTAACTCTTCAACGAATAATGAAAGGAACAGTAAGGTAAAAGGAAATGATTAGGTAATACAAGCCTTGTCTGTGAGACGAATGATGAGATAAATAGGAACCAATGCCCTTTGTGCCAATTACAGTTTGAACGGTGGAAAAGGGAAAAGGAATTTCCAGGACTTGGCTATATATCCCACCAGTTTTTTTTTTTTTTTAATGTTCTGTTGTGACCTAAGACCTTTTCACCTTTTCAGTCCTACTGATATAATTGGAGAGAGGTTAGTGTGGTTGTGTTCCATTCCTATTAGTGTTACTTTGAACCAAAAAGATCATGAAAAACATTAGTCAACTGCCTCTTTTACTTAACAATGAAGAGGCTACACCAATGTCATTAAACAATAATGGACTACATCCACATTACTAAAAATATATCTTTAAAAAAATTCAAACTTTACCAAAATCTCTCTTTCTTTTTGCCAGAACAAAAAGATCTCCACAGGCATTCATGCTCGTGTTTGCTATACCGAGTTTAAATCACTGAAAGATTTTGTATTAAATGTGTGAAATGTATGATATGCTCTCTGTACACTGTGGGAGAAGCACTGATTATCTGAAAATGCTGACAAAAAGTAGGAGAACAGTGGTCTCGATTAGAGATGGTCCTCACTGCAGAACACAAGATCCAGGGGGCGGAGTTGGATCTAGATCCAACTCCTCCCACCTTACATAGACCTAAACCTACCTGTCTCCACCCCCTGATCCCTAAACCCACCCATCCCCAACCCTAAACCTACCCATCTCCACCCCTAAACCTACCAATCTCCACCCCACTGGATGTAGATCCAACCCCGCCCCCTGGATCTTTGTTCTGCAGTGAGGGGCTACTGCTCGATTAAGATATTCTGCTCAAATGAAAGTGTCATACAGACAGTTTATTTACTGCATTTGCTACTGCAGAGTGTAATGCAGTTTTCTTAAAAATATTTAAAATTCAGTTATCTTTTTGAGGCTGATTATTTGTCACCTATGGTATACATTTGATATCAGAGCTGAGGATTCTGTTATCGTACTGAAGCTGAAACTGTGGTATCGAGCCAATTAACCCTATAATCAATTTAACCATTATGCAGCATGATGAAAATGTGACTAAGGCTCATTTAAAGAAAATAATGTTGAACAGCTAACCAAAACAAATTGAATCTGAGCAATAAATTAGAATTGAGCACTAAGGCTTGTGGCATGATTGTAGATTTACTACTAAATCTACTTAAAAAAAAACTGACACATTTGACACAAACGTTAACAAATCAGGCTTCAGTAACAGGGTAAACAGGAGTAAATCCCATTCGCAATGCTCATTCCCTTTCCTCAGGGAACCAAGGTCAGGAATTCTGGTGTGTGTGGGAAATCTGAAGAACATCTCCCAGCATTCTACTACGATGTTGCCCTGAGGTAATTCACCACTTAGGTGATGCAGATGTGGTCAAAAGTTTACATGCACCTTGCAGACAATGTTCCCTCTAATTTTTATTCTTGCTGAGCAAAACTTTTCTCTATTGGGCGAACATTTTGGCCACCTGAGCAAAAACGTTTTTTTATACCAGACCTGTACAGTGCACACATAAAAAAAGTGTTTCAATCTTAAATTTAGTGTGCTATTTATTTGACCCTTGATGTAACTAAATGATGTACATTTTAGGTACATTTGAGAGTTTATTTTTAAAAAAAATTTTTTACAGTATAATACACTGCTGTTCAAAAGTTTGGGATCAGTGACGTTTTTTTCTAAAGACGTTTCTTATGCTCATCAAGGCTGTATCTATTTGAAATATTATTTCAAATAAAAGTTTTCTATTTTAAAATACTTTAAAATATAATTTATTCCTGTGAAGCAAAACTGAATTTTCAGTCTTCAGTGTCACATGATCCTTCAGAAATCATTCTAATATGCTGATTTACAATCAATGTTGGAAACAGTTGTGCTGCTTAATATTTTTTTGGGCCTGCATGTGGTACAATATACACTACTATTCAAAAGTTTGGGGTCAGTCATTTTATTTTATTTTTTTAAAGAAATTAATTGGCTATTTTTATTCAGGAAGAATGTGTTAAATGGATAAAAAGTGATAGTAAAGACTTATATTGTTAGAAAAGATTTCTGTTTTGGATAAATGCTGTTCTTTTTATCTTTTTATTCATCAAAGAACCAAAGAAAAAAGATCACAGGTTCCAAAAGAATATTAAGCAGCACAACAGTTTAAACACTGATAATAAATCAGCATATTAGAATTATTTCAGAAGAATCATGTGACACTGAGGACTGGAGTAATGATGCTGAAAATTCAGCTTTGCTTCACAGGAATAAATTATATTTTAAAGTATATATTTTTAAAAAGTCTGTATTTTGATCAAACAAATACAGCCCTGATTAACTCCATTAAAAAACAAGGTCACGTATTTATTAGGTTTATAATATAGGCCTAACTGAAGCATTTAAACTGATATAATAGAATAGAATAGAATAGAATAGAAAACAACCTGAAACATTTAAACTGAGAACTGTAAGCTAAATATTAAAAAAAGTGAACGTGAATTCTTATATAGCTATCTAAATATCCCTATGAAGTACAGTTTGCAATACATTTGTGTGTGACTGTAAATATCTCTGAGTTTTGTTACTGTTCTGAGTCCATCATCTGCTATTTCCAGCACTTAATCAAGCCACTCTTCTGTAATACAAAAAAAAATGTATTCACATCCTAGCGTTTGTGTTGGCTCATATGTTATGCTATTTCGTCCGCAATCATCAAAGTATTCAGTTTCTACAGTGACTCATTTGGCACACATCATTCTCTTTCTATGAAACCTGTAAACCGCATTCACCAGTTCTAACTCTATAGCAACATCAACTCTATAGTGGTTTACCCAAGCACTGCAATTCTTTTGCTTTAAACTAGAATTCAACCAAATGGCTTTTCCAACTCATTCTTGCGTGTGCGCAGCTTAGAAAAAGCATTGCTTGCAGAATAAACTGCTTCATTGGCAGAAATTGTGATTTTTATTATTATTATTATTATTTTTAATGATTCTACCTCTCTACCATCTTATTGCTTATATTATTAACATTTTCAGATACTGAAAGGTGTACATACCCTTGGACTGCAACTGTGTATATTGCTTTCACTCAGTTGAACCATTTTTAATGACTCTCTGAAAGAGATTTATAAGCATTACTTAATAGGCATTTTAGGCACTACTGGTTTGTATGTTGCACTTGACATAGGCTAATTGAAATGGAAGTTTGAAATTGTAAATATGGCCTAATAGAATTTGGCTACTTTTAGTAGGATGCAACACAGTTACAGTTTCTCACAGAAGTGAGTACACCCTTCACATTTCTGTAAATATTTTATTATATATTTTCATGTGACAACACTGAAGAAATGATACTTTGCTACAGTGTAAAGTAGTGATTGTACAGCTTGTATAACAGTGTAAATTTGCTGCTCCTCAAAATAACTCAACACACAGCCATTAATGCCTAAACCGCTGGCCACAGATACTGTAACTGATGCAGGGTGATCTGGATATATATCTGGAGTCTTATGAAGGCTACACCCAGCAATTTATTTTTTGAAACATGCTTTTAATGAGTTATATATATATATATATATATATATATATATATATATATGCGCACTCTGCAGCATAAAATCAGAAGTGCACTATACTGATAGCTCTTACTGTCAAGGTTTCTGTTAATTTGGACTCACAAAACTGACACAAAACAGTGTAGTACACATGCCAGACCAGCATGCGGTGCTGTAATTCATACATTAAAAAGGGAGAAGAAGACTTGGACTATGCGCGTAAACCTTGCACGCGGTAAACGAACACTGGAACAATACTTTTATTAATCTGTGTTAACGTTAATTAATGAATTTATTCGTGTTGTTGTTACGTGCATATAGCGGTGTCTGATTAGGGGCGAGACGTGGGCTGACGACATCATCGTTTCAGAAAATATACAGATTCATGGTCCACACGAAAACGCAAGGGTGGCGTTTTCAGATTTATCCACTCTGGGACCTGGGGTGTATTCCAGAAAGCAGGTTATGTGACATACCCGGGTAAGTCTGAGGATAAGCGAGCAGATAACCTCAGCTTTCAGTTCCAAAACTGGAGGTAAATTTCAGTTCAGCTTCAGAGCTATTAGCGCACGCATGATCTACTGATGAGCCACTGTGGGCATGACAGATAGCGCACAACATTATATAATATTACAATATGTAATATAGCCTATATATAAAGTGCTAATATAAGTAATACATAAGGTAATATATTATTCTAATGTGGTTATTTTATTTCTTTTATTGGCATATATAACAGTTATCTGTAGAAATTCTAAAACACTATAACAGGGTAATGTTTAATTTATTTTATTTAATTTATATATATATTTATTACATTTTATATTATCATCTCACGTATGGATTGGCATTTTCTAGTGAATTTTTATAATAAAAATACATATCTGATATGACTTAATATACAATTAGTGTAGCGTTTGGACGAATCAGACACACATTTAGTCATTATATTTAATGAATAATTCAGGAAACCCTCTCATTCCACAAACAAATTGTGAGGGTCTTTGGACCCTTCTCCTGGAAGAGCACCCTAAAAGGCTCAGTTACCAGGGAAACCATCTGATAAGACTGTTTTATTGCTCAAAAGTATGTGAGATGCGAAGTGCAGGAAGAACAGGCTCTGCTGAAACCCACTCCATGCCCATAAAAACAGAACTTTCCTCCCTTTTAATTCATAGAAAACCATTCTTTGAATGAACACACATATCCTTCAGGTCATTGTGTATGTTATTATTCTTCTTGTATATGTTCTTGTGTATTTTATCCTGTTTATGCATGCTTATAATAGATCACTAGTTAATATCACTTTAACTGTATCATGTTTGGTCTCGATCCAGTCGTCTTCGGATGATTTTATTGAGAGTGTATATTTTATGTTGATACCTATGCAACATATTAGTGTCCTAAGAATCTTAAGTAGTTTGTGCATTAACCCCATGCAAATTACCATGCTCAGAAACAAAGAGCCATAAAAACTTTCCCTCCATCACTTCAGAACTCTCATTGGCTCTTTGACATCACAGAGGTGTGACCTCCAAAGCAGATAAAGCTCTCACGTAAGTGACGCCACCCAGTCTGCGTTTCTGTGATGATACTAAGAGGATGAAGATGTGAGCTAAAACTCTTCTGAACACCTTAAGTTTTTGTGCCAGGCTTTGCGGCCTTGTCTTTCCATTCAACCAAGCTCCTTGGACCTCAGCAGATCTTTTTCTTAGCTTTTTCCACCTTCTACCTGGAAAGAACATTTCTACCTCAGAACATATTTGGAATTCATCACTCTTCAACCTGGAAGAACATGATCAGGAGTCCAAACAGTAAAACCATTAAGACTTTCATCTGAGACTGCATTCTGGACACTCGACCGACCAAAAGCAGTGCAAGTATTGTACATTTAACTAACGAAACAGAGGTTATTAGTACAAGTTATAGACCCCGATCTAAACGGCGCTGATGGTTTTACTCCGATGGTTAAATGACTTTCTCCATAACTGCATTCTCTGGCTTTCCTGATGGTTTCATCCATCAACTCTCATTAGCCCTTTACCCATGTATGAGTGATTGTATGTTTGTTTGTTAGTTTGTTAGTTAGTTTGTTTGTTTGTTAGACTAGTCTGCATTAGTGTTTAGTTAATAAAAGTTGTGTGCACAAATTACATGAGTTTCTGATTCTGCCTTGCATATTAAATGTCCCTTTACGACTCCGATCCTTGCTACATGCTCTAATGCATGAATACTTAGAAAAGTATTTTCTGTGGCCAAGAAAATATCCTTTCTTAGAGTTGATATGAACTTAATGTTCGCTGGACGAACAGATTAGTTGATGGCAATTTAATTCTGCGACAGTTATTACTGTCAGCCGATATAAATAATTGTAATTAATCATAATTAGTTGTAATTATTTATATACAATTCCCTTTTAAGAAAATTTGCTACATTAGCATCAAACAAACAATATAATTCATATTATCAAGGATTAAAGATTAAACAGGGAAAAAAAGATTGCACAACCATCAATTAGGTGGTGATATGCACCAAGCATGTAAGCGACCACTGAACAAAAGAAGAAGAAAGAAGCAGTAGGGCACGCGTTTTCTTAGCGTCCGTTTCCATAGTGACTCGTCGATTCGTCGCTCTGTTGAGAATGTCTTGTGTCTAAACCAGGAACATACTCTGAGTTGAATGAACTTACTCCCGGATGCATTTTTGGAACCACATACCTCGAGTAAGCAAGGTTTGTGGTTAATCAACCGAAAGTTCAGGGTTTAGCTGAAGGTAAGTTAACCGTGCTTTCTGGAATACACCCCTGGTTTAAAAAAAATTAGCGGTTTCACTCTCCAAAAACACCAGATCTGTCTGGACGAAATGCCTATACGATACAAAATTTATGCATATACAGCTAAACGTGTCTCTGTGTGAACAGGGCTTAAGTTCCTGTATGTTCACTTTGAGTTTGTCTGGTCTTATGTCTATATGTCTTATATGTTGCTGTGCTACATTGTGTTTTACCCTTGTTGGATTAAAGACTTACGATATATATATATCCTCTCATCTTCGTCGTACAGTCTTTAACACAGCATAGCTGCGACACTTACAAACTTACTGTGTAGGTAGAGTCTGAGTGAGAAGCATTTAGGTTCAAACTTGTGAAGGGCTTATTCTGAAGTACTGGAATGTGTCTTTGAATATTTATCTGTGACATCTGCACCCCATAATCTCCCTCGGTTCAAGGCATCCCTGCCTAGCGTTGAGTACACCATTAATTTATTTTACTTTTTGATGACGTTCTGTAGGCAGTGTATATCGTCATATTGTTCAGCCTTACTAATGTTATTGAATTTAAGTTGGAATTAAAGGTTAAGCAATGGACCTTCCTTTGTTTTTTCTCAACATGACAGTAGATGTTTGATGTCATGTCAGACTCTTCAGCAATTGCTGTTTTGCAAAATGACATAGTGCTTATTTTTGCTTGATGTCTTGCAAACAAATTCATTATGAATTTTAGAAAAGCAAATTATTAATGACTTTGAAGACATAGTCCTAGCCATGCAGTGCAGGTGTGTGATGCTGGCAAGCCACAGGAGATGCTACTGCTGCCTGCTGGTGTGGTGACAAATATGGCTGCTTGCAGGCAGGGAAATGTTCTTTAGTTTTGTTATTTATTTTTCATCTTCCTTTTAATGTTGCACATGATGTGGACTCGACTGTACTCTCTAAAATTCCTGAGTCCAGTGTGTGAGTCAATTGTTCATAAATGGACTCGAGCTCTGACCCCAACTCACAGCACGTTTTCAACCCTGCTGAATTCATCTCTTATCGCTACAGATGTTTGTTCTATACTTCTGTAAGTGCAAGGATTGGATTTGAAAACCGCTGCTGAAGATCATAAAGGACACAAATAAGGGATTACTTTTGCATGACATGCTTCAAAGTGTGATGGAAAATCTTTCCATTTACTACTTTGCAACAAATTGGATCATCAATTCTGTTGGACCGTATACACCTGTACATTGCTTCTGTTGGACTCATTCACTTCTGTTGGACTGTATTTACACTGGTGGATACTCACATTGGGACATTTCAGCACACTAGGATACTTGGACTGTAGGGTATGGTGCAATCAATGAATTCTATGCTTTTAACGGCCTAAGTTGTCCTGGTTTTATTGTGTTGTTTTAAGGTCCCATGAACTTTGTAAATTCACTGTTTTTACTAAACTTATCTCTGTTTTATTTTATTCTTTTAACACCTACAAACCTCTCACAGAATAAAATCTGACTCCATTTTAAACTTCATAACCCAGCCTGTTAGGCTGATCGTTACAATTATTACATGATTTCTGTCAGTGAAACTCCTACCTTACTGATGACATATAAAAGATTTCTCTTTTGAGTCCTCATGTGTTGATTAAGATTGTGTTGATTCTATGCAGTGTACTTTTCTCATGTGCCTGTTAAGGCTTCCTTTTATAGTAAAACTCTTTCCACACTGCTGGCAGGTGAAAGAGTTCTCCCCAGTGTGAACTCGCATGTGGTAATTAAGGTCTCCTTTTCGGTTGAAACTTTCCACACTGATGGCACACATAAGGCTTGTCTCCAGTGTGAATTCTGATGTGGACTTCAAGGCTTTCATGGTCGCTGAAACTCTTTCCACACCATTGGCAAGTGTAAGGCTTCTTTCCAGTGTGAATTCTCATGGGTCTTTCAAGGCTTACTTTTTGAATAAAGCTCATCCCACACAGTTGGCAGATGAAAGGGTTCTCCCCGGTATGAATTCTCATGTGCACTTTAAGGTTTTCAAGTTGACTGAAACTCTTTCCACACCCAGGGCAGGTGTAAGGCTCCTCTCGAGTGTGAATCCTCATATGCCTGTTAAGGTTTCCTTTGTGAGTCATTTAAACTCATTGAAACTCTTTTCATTTTGTTCTTTCTCTACAATTTCATTCAGTACTTTGCACTCATCTTTCAGCAGCATGAGGTCTAAGGATGAAAAAAGGCAAATGAAAATCACTCCCAGATTAGCACAAAAAACAGACATCAAAATATTAACCAACATGTACGCTAGATAGTACATGCAGCAAGCTACTGAATGGGTGTTTCATATAATTTTAGAAACTTTTCTCAATTTTGTTAACTCAGTGCTTTTAGAACACATCCCAAATATATTCAAGCTAGCAGTTTGTCAGGGTTCTGTCGTGTCTGTCATGTGTTCCCGCCTCTTGTGTCCTTATTTGGTTTGTTTCCTGTCCTTGTTTCATGTGAGAGAGATTGTAGGGCACCTTGTGTCCAAAATTTGATTTATTGCCCCTCATAAAAATTCCTCCCCCACCCCTCCCTCCCACCCTAACTGGACACCTGTTCGGACACCTGTTCGTGTCCACCCCCACCTATCTAAGTGACCATCTGGTGATCCAGCCCGGTAATCTTAAGGAATTTATGACAGTGTGTTTTTGTGTGGCCTGTTGAAACTGTTATGTGCTTTTAAACTTTAAATGGTGAAATAGTGTTAAATGGGATAAAGGGAAGTTTTTAATAAAGTGTTTTCACATACATA